>CM071874.1:527702-556943 GCA_036759665.1 Gynandropsis gynandra | reverse complement strand
AAATGTTATTAATTCTCGGTATTTGTTTTACAGCAAGTTACGCCATACAAAGGTCGTATTTTCGGTCTTGGAGCAATGTCCTCAAAACATTCAACTTCATCCAAAGGTAAAGAAAAAGTGGATTACGAGCTCCGACATCAAATGGACGAAAGGTTCCAAGAATCCAACAGACGCGTTTAACAAGCACTAAAGGAGGCTGAACTATTAAGAAAGGAGGCTGAACAATCAAGAAAGTATGCTGAACGATCAGATATGCGTATGGATAAGCTTCTGCGCATGATGAAAGCACAAATGCCTAACATCGACTGGGATGCAGTTCATAACAGTGATTCCGACCACGACTAATCGGAACGGCTTAGGATTATATGTAATCGAAATGTAATGTAATCGGAATGTAATGTACACTAATATTTATCTTTTAATGTAATCGAACTTTTAAAAATTTTAATTTTTTTATTTTTTAAAAAAAAAATTAGAGACGGGCTTATGCCGTCTCCAAATTTGGAGACGGATTTTGTTGTCCGTCTCCAAACTTTAGACACCGAAATCAACCGTCCCTAATTCATGTACTGTTTGGGGACTACATTATCCGTCCCTAATTAGGGACGGATTGGGGACTGAGATTTCCGTCCCTAATTAGGAACGGATTGGGGACGGAAAAAATTTGGAGTCGCGCGATTGGATACTACCTCTGGTCGTCTCTAATCCGTCCCTAAACTGGTTTAGAGATGGATTGAGAAACGATTTTTCGGTCCCTAAAACCTGATTTTCTTATAGTGAATGTATTTTTCTCTCCCTAAGAGTATATCTCACAATTTACTCAATACTTAGTTCACCTTCCAAACTTCCACAATCTTTCTTTTATAGATGTCTTTTTTAACTGCACTTGTCGAAAATCTAGAAATATCTTATATGAAATTTCAGCCTACCAAATTATTTCATGATCAAGTCAAACCAATAGACTCTCAACAACATTCGATCAAGTCTATTCTCCAACAAACTGAAACAAACACATTATTATTTTTTTAAATTAAATGATATTTTAAATATTAACACAATAACTAGTGGGGTTACTATTTGAAACTAGGATAGTCAAACCAATTTAAAAATGGATGTAATTCAATCCTAACCCAACTCTTGTACACCATAGGTTAAATGAGCTCGCCGCGAGATGTGATTGTCAACCAATAATGATGCAATTAAACTTTAAAGTCACATTAGAAATACAAAGAATAGTATTAGATAAAATTATGTGATAACTCGATCACAATATAGAATAAGCATTATTGATTTTTAAATTCATTTTGTGATTGAATTAAATGCAAAATAATTTGTTGTGGTATTAAAGTATAACTCGGTTTAATTTGAATATTCCATTTTCGAATATAAACCTAGTGTAATATTATTTCACATTGTTTATAAAATAAATTATAAAATTGTATACATGGTTTTCTATAATTATAAACTCTTCATCTAACTCTTAAATAAACATAACCACAATTTATAAATATATTATATTGTGTTGTTCAATATTGGTTAGCACATATATACCGAATTTATATATATATGATATCAAATAATTCTAAACTTTTGAATTAATTTTTAAATTTAGTTATAAATTCATATATTTTACATGGTATTAAATAATATGTTTGGATCTTATAATTATAATATATACATTCTAGAACTAAATCTGAAACAAAAAAATCATATTATGTTCACATTGATTATTGATTATGACATAAATAATGAATTTTTATACATGTGATATTTAAAAAACTCAAATTCAAACTCTTTAACTAGTTTGAAAATTTTATTAGACTTCTAAGTCAATATATGGTTACATCATTCAACAAAGTCGTACATACTTATAAGTCAATATATATATATATATATATATAGAGACGATTATTATATCTAAAACCATATTCATGTGCTTGGGGGGTTTTGAAAAAGAACAAGACTTCACATTGAGACAAAAGGCACACAACCGAATTCTCTTTTAGAGGTTTTGGAAGCCATAATCATCATAAGCCTATACGTACATATCATATATATATATATGAAGAGGGAAACATGTACATATGTATGTATATATGTATATATAATATCATATATATACAACACACACCACACGAAAACAATGATAGAGAATATGAGTCCCTATCTATTTGTGGAAATCAAGACTAGAGGCACACAAAACGAGTATTATAATCACAGTGGAACTAAGAAATAAGAGAGCATGCCCTACATTTTTGGGAAATAAATAAATAAATAAATCAATAAATAAATAAGCCAAAAACAGTAATGATTACTACAACTTTGTGCCCTAGATTTTTAGGAATAAATAAATAAATAAATAAATAAATAAGCAAAAAACAGTAATGATTACTACAACTTATGTTTCAAAGTATTTTGTAGGGTTATTCATGGTTTTTGTGTGAATAGAATATGATACATTGTTTTTTAGTAAAAAAGTAAAATTTTCACAAATTGAGTAATTATGATTATAATAATGAAAATGAAAAGCATTTGTAAAGATATTAGAGAGAGCTATATACGGAGGCAAAGAAGTGTATCTTTGATAATGTTGATGCACGCGCCGCCAGCTTTACTCCACGCCTGGCTTTCCCTCTCACACATATACCATTCTATATATATATATATATATATATCAAATTATGATTTTAGATTTAAATAATTCTAAAAACTATCTAAAAATTTTAAGATTACACGATACTATATATATATTCAAAACTTATGTCACAATCGATATGAAACAATACATCATAACATCAATGTTATGATAAATTATCATATATCGGTTACGGCATGAATTTGTATAGTACTAGACAATCTTAAATTTTCGAATTAGTTTTTGAAATTAGTTAGACATCTATATTTAATATGATATCAGAACACTACAAAAAAAATAAGATTTATGGACTGATTTTGCGGATTGAAACATCCGTCTCTAAATTTAGGGACGGATTAGGAACGTTTTAAGGACGGAAAAATAAATTCGTCCATAATCTGTCCGCAAATTTGCAGACAGTATAGTAGTCCCTAAGTCATCCGTAATTGCGGACGGATTCGGAACTACTTTCACGAGCGTTCGCAATTTGTGGACGGAATCATCGTCCGCAATCTGCAGACGTATTCGGGACGGTTCGTCGGGAAATATTTATCATGGATCATCTCGATTATATATTGATATTGGACTCTCGGTTGCGATGTCCACGTTCCAAAATTGAATATGGACGTGAGTAAGAGTGTTATGATATATTATACCACGTTGGTTAAAACATAAACTTTGGACGTTCTAAACTTTTGAACTGGTTTTGAAATTAGTTAGATCAAATGTCATATTTGACAATATATATACACCTACGTGTGAATATATATATATATATATAAATAACGTATAATGTTATAACATAACAAGTATGGCAACTACTATGTACAAAAATTGTGAACCAACATATTTACATAATAAAATTGTTCCCAACAATATAATATATTTTATAAATATTAATTTTAAATAATTTTAATTTTGATAAACAACATAAAAAATCAATTGGTGCATTTGATCCCAATGGTACAATATGTTACATTCGCCCTTGGGCCCGAACGAATCTTATATTTTAAGCCTTCGGACCAACCGATTAACTTTCGTAAAAAATAACTAAAAATAATATAAATCAGTATATTGTATAATTATTCTTCTTGTAAAGCTCCTTGATTACACGAAAATAAAAAACACGTAATTATTTTGAATTTATTCGATTCTATGATCTATTTGATAAGATATTAGGTCATGCCAAAATAGGCAATTTTTATATATCGCTGTCTATTTACTAATATTTAATGTTCAATTTAATGAATAATGTTCAAAATGTAGTATCTCTTTCTATATTGAATGACATTTCAATTTTTTGTATTTGAAAATTTTGATTCAATATTTATTTTAGTAATTTAATCATGCTTTTATTTATTTTTTATTAAAATAATTCTAGTTTTTGTACTTTTATTTCGTAATTCAATTTTTTTTCGGAATGCATTGGTCATACATTCAGAACCAACATATTTTTTCATCCGTTTGTAAATTCATGTATATATATGCATATATAAATAATCGATACATATATATATCAAAATTGTCAAAGATAATATATATATATATATATGATTATAATGAGACATGGTGATTCGGGTGGATATGGAAAAAGGAAGAAAAGCGAAACCCACTAAACCATTAGGTGAAATCGACCTTCATAACTTTTTCTTCGCCCCTCTTTTTTTTTTTTATCTTATTTTGTCGGAAATAAAATTATATTCATGAAAACACCAAAGTTGGTTTAACTAATCCCTTCTCTTTCTTAGTTTATTTTTGCTAAAACTAAACACCAATTTGTTTTAATCATTCCACCTTTCCGGTCAATAATCTTTGTATAATCAAGTCCTCACTAACAAAAATAAAATATATTTAATTGATAATAAAAAGATTTTATATATATATATAGCAATATCAATACTAGAAATTTTTAACTTAAAGATGAAATTTATATATTTATATATATATATTCTGGACGGTTAAAAATATTCGTTCAGAAATTAGACAAATTTTAATGATCGTCTATAATAATATTCTGAAATAAGGGACAAATATTTTTAATCCGTCGGGAATTATAGATTGATTTTTAAAATCCCTCATGAATTAAAGGCAAATTTTGATAATTCGTCCAGAACTATAAAATTTAATATTATAAATTGAGTTAGAAAAAAAATAAGAATAGAGAAGAGAAAGAATAAGAAGATGATGAAAGAGAAAAAAAGAAGAAAATGGTGGTAGAAGAAGAGAAATTTTTTAAAATATTTTTTATTGATAAAAAAATTCGTCTGGAAATTTTTCCTATCTAAATTGATTTAATCGTCTAAAATTTCGAACGGATATTCGTTTATAAACGAATAAAATTTGTCTGAAAAACATTGTAAAAACATTTTCTAGAGGAATTAGTTTGACAATAAAATATAATTATGGTATCTTTAATTATAGTCATTGATTAACCAAAGTTATTACAAAAAGATTTAAAGGGGGAAAATCCAAGGCAAAAGATCCTCTCTTGAAGCTTTTTGAAACAATTCCCTATGCAATTCTCCAAAATTTAAATATATATATATATATATATAACATTCACTTCGCAATATATTTTTATAAGAGTTATATAAATGTGGGTCTATTTATTTTTCATTTGTTCATTAAAAAAATGGATACACTCTTTAGAATAATCAATCCTCAACAAACCCAACACGACCAACAACAACAATCTAATAATATCATTACAAATCACTCTTCGATAAACAGAACCTCCACGACCACTACTTACCAAGAAGAATGCTTCAACATTTTCATGGCTGAAGACAACCATCATCATCATCATCATCAACATCATCATCATCAACATTACTCTCATTACCCTTCAATACCCTCCACGGCCTCTGTCCTTGGCTTGACCTCCTTTGATTTCTCCTCTAATCCCAAATGGGCTGACTTGATCTTACTTGATGCGGCGCGTGCGTTTACACACAATGATTCCTCGCGTTTGTCTCAGATTCTTTGGATGCTTAATGAACTCGGGTCGTCTTATGGTGATACTGAACAGAAGCTCGCGTCTTACTTCCTTCAAGCCCTCTTTAACCGTATGGTTGGGTCCGGTGATCGTTGTTACCGTACCATGGTTACAGCCGCTGCTTCTGAAAAGAGTCATTCATTCGAGTCTACTCGTAAGACTGTCCTTAAGTTTCAAGAAGTTAGCCCTTGGGTCACGTTCGGCCACGTGGCGGCCAATGGTGCGATCTTAGAAGCCGTCGATGGTGAGCCAAAGATTCATATTATTGACATAAGCTCCAGTTACTGTACTCAATGGCCTACTCTTCTTGAAGCCCTAGCGACTCGGTCCGACGATACACCTCATTTGAGACTCACCACCGTCGTGATCTCGAATAAGTTCGTCAATGATAAAACGACGTCGTATAGGATGATGAAAGAAATAGGTAATCGGATGGATAAATTCGCGAGGCTCATGGGCGTTCCGTTCAAGTTTAACGTCATCCACCATGTCGGAGATTTAGCCGACCTTGATCTTTCCATACTCAACGTCCAAAACGAAGAGGTTTTAGTCATTAACTGTGTCGGAGCAATGCATGGGATCGCCGCCGTGGGAAACCCTAGGGATGCCGTGATATCGAACTTCCGGCGGCTTCAGCCGCGGATTGTGACGGTGGTGGAGGAAGAAGCTAATTTCTTAGATTATGAAAACGATGGCGTTTCATTCATGAAAGGATTTCAAGAATGTTTACGTTGGTTTAGGGTTTACTTTGAGTCGCTTGAAGATAGCTTTACAATAACAAGCAATGAGAGGTTGATGTTAGAGAGAGCGGCGGGGAGGGCGATAGTTGACTTGGTGGCTTGTGAGCCGTCGGATTCAATCGAACGAAGAGAGACGGCGGAGATGTGGTCACGGCGACTGATAAATGGAGGGTTTGCTCCGGTGGGATATAGCGATGAAGTGCTTGACGATGTAAGAGCTTTGTTAAGGAGGTATAAAGAAGGTGTTTGGTCAATGGTACAGTGCTCCGGCGCCGGAATTTTCCTCAGTTGGAAGGATCAGCCTGTGGTTTGGGCCTGTGCATGGCGGCCCATGTGATATCCGGCGGCGGAGATGCGGTGGTTAGGGTTTTCCCTGCACGTACTGTTCTTGGAATTGTTTTTCAGACGTGTGATCATAATTGATATGATTAATCTCAGATTAAAACGATAAGAGTAAAATTCAAGATTTTTTTGTTTGATCTTTTTTTTTATTATTAATTTATTGTCTTTATCTGGAATTTGTGATTAGTTTGGTTATGCAAAAGAATAGGGTTTTGATTCAGTGATTATTAATTTTTATAAATTTTCAATGCAAGTAAACTTTATAGTATATTAATTATTTTTTGTGTTTGTGGACGAATATTTTGTCAAATATATTTGCATATTAATTAATGTGGGGCTCATCGAATTAATGTCCTAATGATATCTATCTGTCTCTGTTACATTAAAACAATGACGTGCATTAAGGCATTATTTTGTTGGTTAAAATATAAAAAATATTATTTATAAATACAAAAAATGGATTTAACCAAGATACATTTAAAAAAAACACTAAAAGATCATAAAACTATCAACAATAGAAAAGCCAAAACAAATAATATTAAGGTATAAATCATATAGAATTTGAGGAGTGAACAAAAAAATTATATTAAAATAGTAATAAAGTATGATGATTTTGCTCTATCTAAAAGCAATAATACATTATCAATTACACGTGCCATTAATCGCATAGGATTTTTCTACAAGATTAGAGTTTTTAAACTTGAATATGATCATAATCGATGATATACATTATTTTTCCAAAGTAATGTTTTTATAGAGAAAACAAAAAAAAAATCACATATATATATATAGATATAATGTCAATTAGAGACAATGCAAAGAAACATCGATCACATTTGGTGTTGTTATAAGCTAGTGGACATATGATTGGACCTTTTTGTGATGATTATAAACAAATAATAACATGATAATTTAGAAAATAACAATTAACGTAAATACCGAATTAATGATTTATTGATGTCTACATTTTATAGTGTCTAGAAAAAAATTTCATATAATTATTAGAATTCAACTACCACAAAAAAGTTTAAAAAATGATCTTGTGTTTAATCTATTTTGTATGTTTTCTCAAATATTTAGAGGTATTAATGCAAAAATTGATGATTTTCTATATTTCATCTAATGATCATTTTTGTAAATATTTTTGGTTGTAAATAATCGGATGTAATCTTTCATTCGAATGCAAAATTTCATTAGAATGTTTGGAGTATGAAAAGACACAAAATTCCATTTATAATCGATAAAAAGCGAACAAAAATAGTTTTTTTTACATCTATCTTGTGATTATTTATTGTATTGTAAGCTCATTTCAAATGTCTACAATTTTCAATATGGAACCTTAAAACATATGTACATCCTCTATATATATATAGGATGTACATATATATATATATATATAGATATATATACTCTATTTACATGCAAGTTTGGTTTTGAAATATGCACATAACAAAATAGGAATCTAACATCAAAATAATAAGTAAGAACAAATTAATATATGATACCACATCAAAACAAAATTCAATCTAAGTGAATACAAAAGTTAAGTATTTAAAATTTAGGATACCATATATAGTCATTACTTAATTTTAATATACATATTTTTTATGAATGAATACGTAGGTCGAATAAATATCGTCATTAGAAGCAAAATTATTATACGACAAAATACCTTACCCTAATAGGCACGGTAAGAAATTATTATACGATAAAATACCTCGAGTAAAAATAATTGAATTTGTATTCAAAATAATCGAAGAAATTATTTCAATAATGCATATTGTAACTTTTTTGCTTTTACGAAAGAGAGAAAGGGACCAAGCTTTTATTTATTTCTTTCTCTATGTGTTTGTATATATTTGTCAATGCATCACACATGCATGCATTTACCTAAAGATGTTTATGGCCCCCACTAAATTATATATATACACACTGCCCATAAATGGAAAATAAACTTGGTAGAAAATGTTATTTTTTGGATTCAAGAAATAACTATACAAATTAACCTTTTATAATAATAATAATAATAATAATAATAAATAAATAAGTAGTGGAAACAGCTTTTGAGATGTGGTTGGGTTCGACTCTGCCTATATCTTTTGATGGGTTGTTGCCTCTCCCATGTCATCTTTTTGGTATAATCTTTTTTATTTTACTTTCTAAGCTAATTTATTTCTGTAAATAAATACTTAGTTACCTTTAATTCTATTTGAATACATTTTTGAATCATTTTTCGCCACTCCATCGTTGTTTTTGTTTAAGGAATTATAATTTTTTATGACAATATTTCAATTAAATTTTTACTTTTTTTTATATGGATATAGATCAATGACATAATTTGGTCAAAATTTTATCGTTTTCAATGTCAATATGAAGGATGTTTTTAAATACAAATAATTTTTTAATACTTTTAAATTATATATTGGATTCAATTTTTGAAAAAAAAAAACTATTTTTTGCATTATTTTGGTATGTTTTTGTGTTTATAATGTCATGCAAAAGTGAATAAAATTAAATCAAGTTGGTCCATTGTAGCTTTACCAAGAATCAACCTTTGGGTCCGGATGTACATTTGTACAAATTGATTGCTTATATTTCTCTTATTTTGATCTACAAAAAATTGTCCATGTCAATCGACACAATATTGATGTTAAACGTGATAAATTGTTGAGAAGAACCAAATAAGAGAAATAAAATCAGTCAAAACATTATATTTTATCAAATTATTGTCTAAATTTGATGGAAAGTTAGGTACGTAAGAATGAAAATTTTGATATAAGATCTAGTTCGAATTATTAACATTTAGTAATTTGATAATATCGAACATGGTACAAAATATGCAGAGTTTTCACAAGTCGTCCATACCGAGATTAAATCCACCGTTCAACAATTGATATTGCGAGAATATAGAGAAATTGTTTTCTCCTTTTGTTTTTCCGGTCTCTTTTCGATTTTGCGATTATGACTTGTTATGTTATTAGTGGATAATTATGATATATTTATACGTCTTAATTTTGGAGATAGATTTATAATTAATTAATTTTTAATTATTCATTTTTAAAAACCTTGTATTTTTCGTAATTGTATTTAGAGACATTATTTTACAACAAAGATAAGAGATGAATAGATGACATTTGTTTCTATTTATGAAAGAAATAGAAATAATGGAGAAAGGTCTTTGATGAAGATTGTGGTTGAGTCGAAAATAATTTATGGGATATTATCGTAAGAAAAAATTAAAATAAAAACAAAAAACTATGTCATATAAATGCTAAGGTGATAATATCAAAATCAATTTTTCATATATAAGATTATGAAATAATAAAACAAATTAATGAATAAATGTATGAAAAAAAGTGTTATATTATTGTTTACCATTGTGAGACAAATTCAAGAATAATCAGGAGTTTCTCAGGTGTTTAAAGAAGAACAATTTGATATATATTGGTCTGATTGTTTTGATGTTAAACATGTATTTGAGATTTATAAGGGGTAACTTCAAAAATATCTTCGTAGGGCTAAAAGACTTCAAAAATACCTTTTCCAAAAAAAAAAATCTCGTTTCAAAAATACCCTTATAAATGCTAAAATTCCCAAAATACCTCTTGCGACCCTTCTACCCAGTTTGACCCTGCGACCTAGTGATCCAATACGACTCCGACCCTGCGACCCAGTCCGACCTTACGACCCAGTCCGACCCAGTCGACCCTGCGATCCAGTGACCCTGTGCGATCCAGTCCGACCCTGTGACCCAGTGCGACCGCCGGAAACTGCCAGAAATCGCCGGAAGCTGCCAAAAATCGCCGGAAATTGCCAGAAATCGCCGAAAAAGGCCAGAAATCGTCGGAAAACGGTCGAAATCGTTGAAACTCACCTACAAATCGCCGGAAATCGCCAAAAATCACAGGAAAATCGCTAAAAACGCTGGAAATCACTGAAAATGACTGAAACATTGTTGGAAATCGCTCAAAAATTGCTGCAAACCGCTCAAAATAGGAAATCGCTCGAAAATTGCTGCAAACCGCTCAAAATAGAAGGAAATCACTCGAGAATGGAAAGAAATCACTCAAAAATTGAAGGAAATCATTCGAAAATAGAAGGGAAACACTCGAAAATGAAAGGAAATAACTCTCTACTTTGTTTCCCTCATCTCAATTTTCGTTTTCCCTCTTCTCATATTTGTCTTTCCCTCCTTTGTATGTGTTTTTAATTAAGGGCACATATATCTTTTCTCCAAATTTTTTTCAATCAGATTTAGGAGGATAGTTTTGAAGTGTTTTAGCCCTAAGAGGGCATTTTTGATATTCTCCCGATTTATAATGTATATGCTCGAAATTGGAATATAGATGTAAGAGATATTACATTATGTTATCCAACATTAATATATATATATATATATATATATAGTTTTGGATAATCTATATTTGTTAAACTATTTTTGGGTTAAGGTATCTTTTGAAATTATAAAAATTTTACACTTAGGTTTCATTTATTGAGAAGGTTATATGTTAATTTAAAATATAAATATATAAAATTGAATGAATAAATCATATGATATATAATATAGTGGTTTGATCATTTTATTCGGTTAAAGGTCGACGTTGATTTCTTAATGGGCCTAAAATCATCGACAGGGCCCATTCTATTTCTTAATGGGCCTACAATCTTCCACAAGGCCCATTCTATTTGTCGACAATGGCGACGGCAAAGGAAATGAGTTTTTGATGGACGACAAAAAACCCTAAGCGAAAACCCTCGTCAAAATGCGTTCTCCGATCGCCGGAATTCTCTCCAGATCCCTCATTTCTCTACGCCGTCCGACACTGGTAACTGTCGGTTCTCGTCGTTTTTGCGCCGCCTCAGTGACGGCAAACTCCTCGGAGACGCGAACACAAAAGCTTGAACGGATCGCTGACGAATTGCTTGATCTTAACAAGATCGAGCTCTATGATTACTCTGTTCTCTTCCGACTTAAACTCGGCCTCAATCGTTATGGACCCGCTGTAACTGCGTCCGCCGCATCAGGAGCTGCAGAAGCCGCCGGTGCTGCCGATGCTAAGACGGTTGAGAAGACGGCGTTTGATGTGAAGCTGGATAAGTTCGACGTGGCGTCGAAAATCAAGATCATTAAGGAGATCAGAGCGTTTACAGATCTGGGATTGAAGGACGCTAAAGATCTTGTAGAGAAGGCTCCGGTGGTGGTGAAGAAAGGTGTGACAAAGGAAGAGGCTGATAAGATCGTCGAGAAGCTCAAGGCGGTAGGTGCTACAGTAGTTTTGGAATGAAATTTTGAAATTCAGTCACATCTAGGGTTGCTGATTTTCCTGATTCAGCTTTGTTGAATAACTTTTATTTTAGTGGATTAACCCTAAATCCAGAATCTTAGGGATTCAGTATGTTTTCATGTGGATACGGATTCATGGGGTGGATTGAAATGATCAAAGAAATCAATCGGAATTGAAAGATTCTTTGTTAGGAGAATTCACCATTGGCATCATAGGGCATATGATTACTGTGTTTGTTCTTGTTTCATGTCTGAAAAGGATTCAGCCAATTACCAGAGGAAAGGTAAATCATCTAATTTTGGCTTTTCAATTCCATAATTGAAAACCAATATTGCTTATATTGATCATGTTTTACTCAAGTCTAATCTTGATGCTCTTTATTCTTTCGAATCGGTGAATCAGGATCCGATAATCAATCGGGTACTCGATGGAATGTTCGAATAACTGAGATTCCGCTTCTATCTGGTAACAACTTCTTCATATAGTACTTAGATCTCATTGAAAGATTGATTCTTTTTCTTCTAGCTTTTAGTATCATCTCAATCGAACATTCCTGAAACCCATCTGCAGTTCGTGTTCGTCAATAGAAATAACATTTCTAACCCGAAGGAAGAAGTTTTCTTCCTCTGATGGATCCTTATACCTAGCAATTTACCTCCTTGCCCTTGGCCGCGGCAATCAGAAGCAATGGCAGTAGCAGCATTCAAGCCATGATCATCCACCAAATAAGCATTATGGGTAGAGAAATCAATGAGATATAGAGCATAAAGCCTGATTTCCTCATTGGTTCTGCATACTAAAGTTCTAGATTCCTCTAAGGGTTTGATGATTTGTCTTATCCCGGCGAGATCTTCCACTTTTGCCATCTGGGTTAGGGGTGGACATTTCGGTTCGGTTATATAAAAACGAATCAAACCGAATTATGGTCATTCGGTTGGATTCGTTTGTAGGTAAATTAATCGATCGGATATGAAAGTTAAATAACCGAAGGTGTAGATAAAATAATCGATCGGATATAAAGTTAAAATCTCGAATAGATTCGGTCTGGTTATTAACCGAATAATCGTTGATAATCGATTGGGTATATAAAAATATAAAAAATATATAGATAAATGATATTTATCAAATGAATATTTATGTAATATAAGTAATAATTAAAATTAAATATCGAATTTAAAATAATATAATATATTACATTTTTTTAAATATATGAATTATTTGAAGTATTTCGAATAATATCATTTATTTGTAATTTTATATGATAAAATGTTTGGTTAAATCGAAATAATCGAATAATAATCGAACAAATTAAAATTTGGGTTTTACTTTGATTACAATAGTTTATTGATATAATCATATCAAACCGATTTAAATTCTGTTTTATATGGTTATTGTTTTTTAAAACTCAAATAATCTTATCCACTATATCCGAACCGAAATCTGAAATTGCCAGACCCAATACGGATTTGTTCGTATATGTCACTATTACGATATTACCACAAGGGTCAATAGTATCGAAGAAAGATAAGTTGAGTAGTGATTGAAAACAACTGTGTACCTTGCCACCATAGTCCCACTCCATCTCTTTGAAGAGTTCCAACAAAAGCACACCGCCCTTTATGAAGACAAGAACATGACTTTAATGAAAGTATTGAAAAATATTTTCCCTTCTCATTTTCCATCAATATTGTTCAATATATATAGCTTAATAATTCTAATAAATCTAACAGATTTATCTTAATAAATCTAACGGATTATTTATTCTATTACGCTTCCGTAGTCGCAACGTGAGGTGTCCGAATGTTGAGACTGGTCATGAAGTCAAGAAATAATGAAGAAGGTAGACCCTTGGTGAATATATCCGCATATTGTGATGAGGACGGAATGTGTAAGACTCGAACTTCACCAAGTGTCGCTTTCTCTCGAACAAAATGGATGTCAATCTCAACATGCTTCATTCGTTGGTGTTGAACCGGGTTCGTAGACAAGTACACTGAACTAACATTGTCGCAGTACACGAGGGTGGTCCGATGGAGTGGAGAGTGAAGCTCCAAAAGAAGATTACGTAGCCAGCAAGTTTCGGCGACAACATTAGCAACGCCACGATACTCAGCCTCTGTGCTCGAGCGAGAGATAGTAGCTTGACGTTTGGAAGATATATTGAAAAATATTTTCCCTTCTCATTTCCCATCAATATTGTTCAATATATATAGCTTAATAATCCTAATAAATCTAACATAATCCTAATAAATCTAACAGATTTATCCTAATAAATCTAACAACATAATCCTAATAAATCTAACAGATTTATCCTAATAAATCTAACAGATTTATCCTAATAAATCTAACAGATTTATTTATTCTATTAGAAAGATGATCGATATTTCGTAAAAATTAGAACATGCCCAAATCAAGCATTCACTCTATATAGGGGTGGGCAATCCGGGTTTCGACTCGGATTTCACGGGTTTGGTTCAGATTCGGGTTTCGATCCGGGTTTCACGGGTTTGGTCCGGGTTCGGATTCCTTGGGTTATAAAAATTCTAACTCGAAATGAATCTATTTGGTTTTCGATCTGGGTTCTTCGGGTTTCGATCCGGATTCGGGTTCTTCGGGTAGGCAGATGCACGAGGAGCCGATGGACGACAACAAATTTAGGGTTTGACTCAAACCGTTTGAGGAGGAAGAAAGTAGGAGGCGTCAAAGGGATGTGAGAGACAATATAGTCATAAAATTTGATTAGGGTTTTCATTTTTTTAAGTTTTTTTGTTGGGTATTTGGGCTCCTTGGATTATCCCGAATCCAAACCCGAATCGACCCGGACCCAAATGGGTTTTGATATTGAACCCATATGGATTTTCTATATAATCTTTATATCTTATGGATTGGATTATTCGGTTCGATCCGGTCCGGATAATCCGAAATGTCCATCCCTAATGCATACGAACGCTGCAACAGCCAATTCCGAAAGGTAACCATTCAAGCGACTTAGTCTTTCCTCACCGCCAATAGCAAAACCTACCTCACCACACCATAAGTTTTGTGTATTTTTATTAGTAAGGCCTAAGCTTAATTAAATTCAAAGCATCAAATTTTTTTATTGACGAATCATTAGAAAGCCAAAAAAATACCAAACGTCGTTTAATTTCGTTTAATTCATATTTTTACTAAAAATTGTTCTAAATATATAATATTTAGAAGGACAAATCACCAACTAAAGTAAAATGTGGATAAATAAAATTTTTGAATAAATGAGATGATTTTTAATATATTTAATATATTATAATATGGTGTAAAAATTGGATGATATTTATTCATATATATATATAATAGATAAATTTATATTTTTACTATACTTTTTCTACTTTATAACAATTCATAATGATGATATGTTCTTTAATGTGATAGACGTTGAACTTTCATAACATTCATTTAATATTTACAATTTTACATTCACATCGCCCGTGTTAATATGGACCCTTGAAAGCAATATTTCGAAATTATTATTAATCTATAAAGTTTCATCGCATTATTAGCCTTAATATTTTAACCATACGTCTCTATTACGATATAGACAATGGAAATGACGTACCAAGTGACGCCGGAGAAATCCACCACCACAATTATATAAATATATATATATATATATAATAAAATTTATATTTTTCATATATCCTCAATACATAGAATTTTACTAGGATTTATCTTATTCATATATTTTATATATTAATTTATATATCATTTTCAATCTATCGTTTCGATTCATGGAGAATGATTTCTAATACAATTATAATCAAAATAATATATTTAAAACAATAAAAACTAATAATCTATAAATTAATAAGATTCATCTTTAATATGAATTGAAGTTCTTTAGGGTTTTTCTTCTACTTTAGCGGTGGACCTTGAAACAATTAAAAACCCTAAATAAATGCGACCCATGTTAAGAGGGTGACATTATAAGCTAAGAACTGTGATATTTATATATATATAACGTATATATGTTAAACTTTTGAATAATCCCAAGTTTAAAAATAAATTTGTATGACAAAATTTGTTAGGATATTATATTCTTAGGATAACATACGAATTGTTATGGTTAATGCATACAACAAAAAGGAAAAGAATTAAAGAGAAGATGGGTCACTCCATAAAAGCAAAAGACTTATCTTTGCCATATATATATATATATATATATATATGGCAAAGATAAGTCTTTTGCTTTTATGGAGTGACCCATCTTCTCTTTAATTCTTTTCCTTTTTGTTGTATGCATTAACCATAACAATTCGTATGTTATCCTAAGAATATAATATCCTAACAAATTTTGTCATACAAATTTATTTTTAAACTTGGGATTATTCAAAAGTTTAACATATATACGTTATATATATATAAATATCACAGTTCTTAGCTTATAATGTCACCCTCTTAACATGGGTCGCATTTATTTAGGGTTTTTAATTGTTTCAATATATAATAATATTTCATAATTTAGAATATAAAAAATGATGGAATAATTAAAGAGTTAATGTATTTCTCTTGTTGGTTTAGGTCAAGAATCCAACAGTAATATAAACTATACTTTATTTAGTAGCCACAACTTTGAACCATTTAATTCTTGTTCTTACATTATATTATTTTACATTGTTTTAAATTTAGATCTAACGTTGGTCCACGAGGGATTCTAACACTAGATAAAGGTTCATATGTAGTCATAGATATTACCTTATTAATGATTATAATCCGTGTGATTGATACGAAAATTTTCTTCGAAATCTTATTTAATATTCTGATGATATTCTACGATCTGACGTTGAGTTCTATGCCGACAAGCTGTCATGGCTAACGCTCACAAGCTCGGGGTCTGACTCATCGATCGTTTCACCGTAGCCTTCTTCTCGTCCCTCGAATCGTGGTTTTTACATTTGTGTCGATCGATAAAATCAAACCTATCAAAATTTATTAACAAAAGAATTTTGATTTCAATTGAAATCATTCTGGCTGTATTATAAATTTGATATAGTCATTTTTATGAGTTCCCATGTTATGCGTGCAAATGGTCAATGATTTTTTTTTCTTTTTTTCTAATATTCTTTGAATTAATGAAAATTAAATGCTACATATATTCCCTATATAATATCCATAAAATAACAAAAAAAGTATGAAAATCATATTAGAATATTTAAGATTAAACCATAGTTGAACTAGAAATTTCTGTAAATGTTATATTTAAGGAGTGTTAGATCTGTTTTTTAAATTTCAGGTTATTGAGAATCTTAAAGAGAAAAAATATGGCTCGGCTAATTTTCAAAATTCAAATTGAAATAGAACTAGAAGAGATGAGGAGTCAAACTGGAAAAAGGACGAGAAATTAGGAAGTATATGAGGCTGAAGACGAGGAAATCTGATCCTGGATTAAAGTGAAGATTAGGTATGAAAACAAACTATATAAAAGGAGTTGAAACATCTAGGTTTTGATATCGAGGAATTATACAATAGTGATATTTGATCATTGATGATTGCAAGTGTACGTGAAGACATTATACAAGAGAGAGAGAAACAATAAGTTGATTATTCGTCTAACTCAAGCGGATTATCTGTAGAAGTGCTGAGTACATTATAATGAAAACAAGTGAAATAGAACTAGAAGAGATGAGGAGTCAAACTGGAAAAAGGACGAGAAAATAGGAAGTATATGAGGCTGAAGACGAGGAAATCTGATCCTGGATTAAAGTGAAGATTAGGTATGAAAACAAACTATATAAAAGGAGTTGAAACATCTAGGTTTTGATATTGAGGAATTACACAATAGTGATATTTGATCATTGATGATTGCAAGTGTACGTGGAGACATTATACAAGAGAGAGAAACAATAAGTTGATTATTCGTCTAACTCAAGCGGATTATCTGTGGAAGTGCTGAGTACATTATAATGAAAACAACTGTACTTAAAAAGATTGATTCGTAAATAAAATTGGTATTGTTTTGGATATTTGTTTCTCTTAGCTTTTGTTATCTATCAACTTTGTATTTCTATTGTTTTCATTTTATTTGTTATTGAGAAATATTTTTTTATAATAATCTAATCATTGAATAATATAACAACGTAACATAATTTAATTCAAATCAATTGATGAATAACAAACATCAATACTTCTTTCATTCCGATCTGATTTATCATTTTGAATTATCATTTTGAAGATGATATTCACATGAGTTAAAAATTAAAAATTAAAGAGATATCCAAATAAAATTTTCCTTAAAAATTTTAAAAAATACAATCTATAGAAAATCTTTTATCACCATAACTAATAACTTTTTAAAAAAGTTTAGAGAAAGTTAATTATTCTTACCATCAATTAGGTTTTCTTATTCAAATTCTGACTAATACAAATATACAAAAATAAAAACTAGAATCCGAGATAGAACAATATGTCATCCATTTAAAAAGTGAATTAAACCATCTATATGTATAATATACTTTATGTAATGAATTGTTGAATTTTGTAATAGGAAAAATATTAAAAGGCGATTAATATTAAAATGTCGTTGATTAATAAAGCTTGATTTCACATGAGACCAAACTCCAGTATTCTGGCTATAAAGCTTTGCATGTCTCAATCTTTACTTTAATTGTTGGACGTAATTTCATGTGACCGTTGCTACAGTTTTATTTTCTTTTACCACTTTTTTCCTTTTTTTTTCTCCATATATTCTAATATAAGAAAAGATATTTTCCATTTATTATGTGGTTGTAAATTGAAACCTTGATTTATAAATTTGATTTTTTTCTTATAAGTTACCTCTCTTGTCGGATATCAAATCATCTTGCTATTATATAAGGAAATAACTCTTTTATGTGTGTATATATATATATATATGAAACATATCATAAATGTATGAATTACATTTGTAAGAATGAGATTTACTTATTCAAAAAAATTAAGAAAAAACACACACATGAAAAGATCTTGAATTTAACTTTGAGACCGTTTATTAATCGTAATTAGTCTTAAAATTTAACGATGATTTTATTTTTGTTGTAATCTATTTTAAGAAATATAAGGCAAAGTATATTATGGCTTGCTAATCATATTTGCGATAATATAATTTTATACTTAGATAAAAAAAACTTTAAAACATTATTATTATGATAAATTATTTTGCATCTGCTAACATATTAATTTTGGATATATATATATAATATTCTTCAATCTTAAACTTTTGAATTAGTTTTTGAAATTAATTAAATTCACATCCATATTTGATAAATATGTACGGAAATTTTTTTGATGTGAAAATATTCCATTATTTACAAAAATTTATTATAAGTATATGTACAATATAAAAATGAATTAATTTCTAAATAACATTTTATATTTTTAGAAATTATAACAAATTATCTAATAATTCTGTGTTATACCATAACTTTGTAAATACCATCTACCTCCTTTAGATTTATAATGTATTTTATTTTCCAAACAAAAATATTATGAAATCCAAAAGTTCTTGTTACATACACATACATATACATACATATATATATATATATGGAAAATGCTAATGCTATTTATATGAATGGAAAAATAGACAGTTTGCCGATGGGTTCGACGAATGGACACGGCATGTGCTAAATGTGGACTGTTACTTCATCCCTAAGTTATATGAAACATTAGGTTAAATAATAAATTTTAAAAATAAATTTAATAATAATTTTCAAGTTAGGGAATATGGTGTCCCACATAATATTTTCTGCTTTTAAAAAGTATTTTCTGAATAATTTTTTTAACCCCACCATTAGTGCCACATGACTCAAAAGTTGTTTTATACCGTATAAATATACTTTTATACCGTATATTTGTAATTTGACCAAAATACCCCTCTAATTTCGTCCATAAATATAGGCTTCCCACAATGCAATTCTTCCCTTTTCCCCTTCTAATCTCTCTCGTCTCTCTATTACAAAAGAATTATTGTTAGTGTTTAAATCATGTTGTTGTCCACTATACCGGCTTTCTCATTTGCTGAACCGGGTTTGGTTAACCCTTTCTCGGATTTCCAAACCGGATTCACACCTTGGGATTGGGATTGCTCCGATCTCTTTTCCGTTTTCAAGTCTTCTCTTGAACCGGTTATGCCGGACCATTGTTCTGATGATCCCCGTACCGGTTCCGTCGAAAAAAACTCCGGTTCTCGGGATACGAAAACCGGTTCTGACGAATCCAGTGCCGGTTCCATCAAATTGAACTCTGGCTCCGATTGTAAAAACTCTTCTCACGGTTATCCGATCCCTCAACCTTATAAACCGGACATGGAAGAATCAAAAAACTTGATAACCGATCCAGATTCCGGTTACTATCTCTAACATATTACATTTTACAATTTCAGAACCGAAACGAACCGCTCGGTTTGGCAGGTGATGGAAGAGAGGAAGAGAAAGAGGATGGAATCGAACCGGGAATCGGCAAGACGGTCGAGGAAGCGTAAACAAAACCACATTGAA
This sequence comes from Gynandropsis gynandra, assembly GCA_036759665.1. Lineage (NCBI taxonomy): Eukaryota > Viridiplantae > Streptophyta > Magnoliopsida > Brassicales > Cleomaceae > Gynandropsis > Gynandropsis gynandra. The sequence goes on along the minus strand of CM071874.1, from coordinate 536,439 downwards.
AACTTAAGGAACCAAGTAAACCGGCTTGGTTTTGAAAACCGGGAACTCACGAACCGGCTCAGGGTCGTTTTGTATCACATTCAACGAATGAGTACAGAAAACGACAGGCTCGCGGCGGAGCAAGTGATTCTCCGGCGGAGGTTGTCGGAGATGCAACGGATTATGATTCTCAGACAACTTCAACAACAATGGGCATGTAATAATAACATCTTGATCTCCACAGAACAAAACCCATCATCGATCATAAATCAAATTGTATAAAAATCAAAACTTTGAAAAAAAATATTCAGAAATCAAAGCAAATCTCTCTCTCTCTCTTTCTCTCTCCCTCTCTCCCTCTCTCTCTCTCTCTCTCTCTCTTTCTCTCTCCCTCTCTCCCTCTCGCTATCTCTCTCTCGTTATCTCTCTCTCCCTCTCTCGTTATCTCTCTCTCTCTCACTCTCTCCCTCCCTCTCTCTCTATCTCTCTCACTCTCTCCCTCCCTCTCTCTCTCTTTCTCTCTCTATCTCTAGCTATCTCTCTGTAAATGAAAGGGTGTTAGGGAAGAAAAAATTATGGGAGTATTGATATTTTTTTCGTGTTTTTTCTTTTTGTTTCCGAGGAAAAAAAGAAATTTATTTTTTGGGTCTTTTTTTTTTCAAAAGTGACATACACACTTAGATGGTTATATTATTATATCATATATATTATGAAGACCGGCAAAAGAAAATTAATATTATAAATCAAATAAATAATTAATACTAGTTAGTGGAAAGCTCTTAAGCGAAAACATCATTCCACGATTTTATATAATTTCTTTTATGTTAAAACTAAAGTATTTATATATGTCCACTTTCATAATGATTTGCGATTAGATATTTTTTCTAAAAGTCTTCCCCGTAATTATTATAATTAAAGAGATTTGCAACTTTAACTAATCCCAATCACATATTATTAAACTTCCATTTCACTAAGCCTAAGAATTTATTTCTCACACAACCAAATTAAAGTTTCCGTTAACTAATCTTTCCGAAATATACACGAATTTATGTTAGACTGGTTCACATTAATTAGAATGAAAAAAAGCCATGAAACTACTAATTAGTAAAATCACATATGTATATATATATATATATATAAATAATATGGAAGTTTTTTTTTGATGTACGATGAAACTACGTCAAAAACAGAAAAAACTTTATTTAAATCTAATTTAGATATAATTTTAATAATAATAAATAAAAAATAATCATATATTTTATTTTTATTTGTATTATTTTCATTATTGTAATTATAAAATTTTTTTATAAATTTTTGAAACATAAATTATAATCTTTTAAAATTAATTAAATTCAAATTTCTAAAAAATATTACAAATTTAAAAAAATTGGAAAAAATGAAAATATTAAAAATAATTAGGTTGTAAGGTTTTCGTTCGAGACAATTTATTCGTTATAATAAACAAAAGTAAAAACAAAACTTGAATAAAATCATAATATATTTATATCAATATGTATGTGTATATAGAACCATATCAAGAATCAAAATAAAATAAAGATTCAAAATATTAATATTTAACGAAAACAATCAATACATTACACAAAATATAAATATATGTTACAACATATTTTACACAATATATAAACACATATAGAATTGTATTAAAGTAAACATATATTCGGTTTTTGTGTTTGCATTTTAAATCTCTACTTATAAAAAATTATATACACCAATCTCAAAAACTTAAAAGTTTTCAAAGACCTAGAATCTGATTTGTTCTGTTTTTTTTCTTGAAATAGACAGCTAAACATGGAGGACAAACAATTTAAAAAAAACACAATTTAATCATCATAAAACAGCGCAACATGCAGGCATCATCTAGATTTTGATAAACGATATTAAAAAAATAACACTTATATTAATTAATATACGTTTTTTGTTTCATATCGTTGCGTAATTATCCTTTATAAATGGATCAATAATGTTTGTTAACACTTCGACCGTCATGCTCCACAAATATCTATACCAATCAAAATCTAAAGACAATCAAGAAATTCAAATATAAGTTAGTTTTAAAGATTCTCAAATTATGTCCATACCTCAATAATTATTTTAAAATCATGTTATAAATTCAATTTAGTCCTAAAAATTATGCAGATACATATAAAAAAAATTAAAAAAAAAAACTCCAATCCAAATTATGCAATCACTATCTCTAACATATTACATTTTACAATTTCAATGATATTATTAACAGACGTCATTGTTAGTTTACATTACATCTTATAAATCTATTGTTGAAACCTTTTACATTGAAAATTAAAATTCATATATTTCTATTGACCGATACATATATCAAATGTCATAACAATTGAATTAATAAATTATGTATAACGTTTAAGAAATATATAATATAATTATCACAAAAATGCGCAACGCGCGAATATCTAGTGTTAGTGTAAATGGGCATAATATCATGTTTTGTTTGGTTATTTTGGGCCTTTTGGTCAATCTTCTAATTAATTTTGGGATTGGCCTACGCTACGCTAGATATTCTCATTCCCCAAAATAACCTATAAAATTTATACATAAAAATATAATGATATAAAAATTCAATTGCATTAATTGAATAATAAAACATATTTATACATCAATTTTCTTTCGATTGATACGTAAAATTTTTTATAAGATTTTTTTATGAATGTAGTTTACAAACTATTAAAATCTTATAAATTATAAAGAAAGACCTTCATCATTATGAATGAATTATGTAATTACATAAAACTCTTAATTTTTGAAATTTGAATCGTATAATTTATTAATGTCTTGAAGGAATAATTTAAGTTTGTATTAACGATTCAATTTCTTAATTTATACATCAATGATATTTATACACAGAAAGAGATTTGGAAAAAGGGTTCTTCGGTGGACTGGAAAAAGAGAGTTTAGCGGTAGATGCTAATCTGGAAAGTGAACCAAAAAATCTAGTTCGGTGGAGGAAATTATGAAAGTATTATAGATAAATCTCTGATTTCCCTTAACACCCCCTCAAGTTGGAGCGTGTAGATCACGAACGCTCTTAATAAGAAAACGTCAAATTAAAAAAAAATCAAACACTTTCTCTCGAAAAGTGTTGACGACAGGGTCAATATCTCGATGGCTTGTCACGCCATTGTCTTGGTTCGGTAATAGATCGACGGTCAACTAGATCCATCGAGGTCGGTACGCCAAAAGGCGTCGGGTTCGGAATGCCAACAAATGGCATCGGGTCGGAACACCAACAAAGGACATCATGGTTGGAGCGCCAACAAAGGGCGTATGGGTCGAAACACAAAAAAATGCGTTATTGTCGGAACACCAACAAAGGGGATCTGGATCGGAACACCAACAAAGGGTGTCATTATCGGTACGCCAACAAAGGGCGTCGGGTCAGAACGCCAACAAAAGGCACCATGGTCGAAACACCAACAAAAGGTGTCGAATCGGAATGCCAACACAGGATATCAGGTCGGAACGCTGTATAAGGCGTCAAGGTTGGAGCGCTGAAAAGACGTCATGGTCGGAACACCGAAAAGACGTTAAGGTCGGAATGTGTTGGCCGGTTAAGGCCTTGTTCAATAGTACTAGAATAGGATATAGAAGAGAAGGGAAGATAATATATTGAAATGATCTTCTTACTTGAAATTGTTCTGATTTTGTTATGTCTACAACTTAGGATTACATGAGTATATATAGAGAAACTACTACATGCACCTAGAATGTGAAATGATAAGTCTCTAATGAATGTAGACTTAACTTAAATACATGAACTTAATTAAATGATTGTACTAATTCATGAACTAAACTTGATGCATGAACTAGCGTTTATTGATAATGATGAACTTGGACATTCAATGAAGAGGTCCATAATCTAACACTCCTCCTTGGAACTCTTCTTCTTCATTCCAAGCATGTCTCTTAGCATTTCGAATCTACCCTTTGGAAGGGGTTTGGTGAAAATATCTGCTAACTGATTTTCTCCTTTGCATGAAACCAGTTTGACTTCACCCTCATTTTGTGCTTCTCTGATGAAATGATACTTGACTTTAATGTGTTTAGTTCTGCGATGGAAAACAGGATTCTTAGCAATGGCTATTGCTGACTCACTATCACAATAGATAGTAGTAGCTCCTCCTTGAGGTTCACCTATGTCAGTCATAATCTTCCTTAGCCAAATTGCTTGATTTACAGCTGCACATGCTGCAATGTACTCTGCTTCTGCTGTAGACTGAGCTGTTGTATCTTGCTTCTGAGATAACCAGGAAAATACTCCATTTCCTAGTGTAAATGCATAACCTGAAGTGCTCTTCATATCATCCTGTGATCCTGCCCAATCACTATCTGTATAACCTACTACTCTTGGACTAGTAGAGGCCTTAAACTGAATTCCATAGTCTAATGTTCCCTTCACATATCTTAGGAGTCTCTTGGCTGCTCCTAAGTGAAGTTGACTAGGATTCTGCATGAACCTTGATAGAAAACTTGCTGCAAACATGATATCAGGCCTTGTTGCAGTTAGATACAGTAGACTACCAATCATGCTTCTGTAGACTTTCTGATCTGCTTTCTTTTGTCCGTCATCCTTGCACAACTTCTCATTTGCTTGAAGTGGAGTTGTGACTGGATTGCAACTCTCTAACATAAACTTCTTCAATAAGCCTTCTGCATATTTCTTCTGGCATATGAAGATTCCTTTTGAATTCTGATCAACTTCTATTCCAAGGAAATAGTTTAGAAGTCCTAGATCAGTCATCTCAAACTCTTGCATCATTTCTTTCTTGAATTCTGAAATCCATTCCTGATTGCTTCCTGTGATGATCAAATCATCCACATATAAAGAAAGGATTAAAACTTCTCCATCCTGATTCTTCTTCACATAAAGGGTATGCTCACTGAGACTCTTCTCAAACCCTTGCTTAGTGAAGTAGCTATCAATTCTGCTGTACCAAGCTCTTGGAGCTTGCTTGAGACCATACAAAGCTTTCTTGAGCTTCAAAACTTTGTCTCCTTCCCCTTTCATCTCAAATCCTGGAGGTTGCTCAACATAGATCTCTTCATCTAGATACCCATTGAGAAAGGCTGACTTGACATCCATCTGATGTACTTTCCATTCCCTTGAGGCAGCTAGAGCTAAAATTGCTCGAATAGTGTCATGCCTTGAGACAGGGGCAAATGTCTCATCATAATCTATGCCATACTGCTGAGAGTATCCCTTGACAACTAACCTTGCCTTGTACTTTGAAACTGTACCATCTGGATTGAACTTGATCTTGTAAATCCACTTGACTCCTATGGCTTTCTTGTGAGTAGGTTCCTCAACAAGTTCCCATGTTTCATTTTTCTCAATCATCCTTATCTCTTCTTCCATGGCAGTTCTCCACTCTGAAACTTGGACTGCTTCATGATAGTCTGTGGGCTCAATGATGGCTGCATGACATGTTTCTGCATTATCAACCTCATCAATTTCAGGAAATTTTGCATACAGTTCAGTAATAGTTTTCTTCCCTCTTGGACCTGTGGCATTCTGGGAATCTGGTGATGATAAATTCTGAGGAGTTCTAGCACTTGCTGGAGTACTAGGAGACTGAACTTCTTGCACTCTAGGAATGTTCACATCGGGAACTTCAGGAACAACGATGCTTGACTGCTTTTCTTCTTTCTTTGTGTCCCAATTCCACGAGGCATCCTCATCCACAGTCACATCTCTGCTGATTACTACCTTCTCAGTTTCAAGATTGAAAATTCTATAACCTTTAGACTGAGAACTGTAGCCTATAAATACTCCTTTCTCTGCTTTGGCATCTAGCTTGGTTCTCTTCTGCTGAGGAACATGAAAATAGCATAGACTGCCAAATATTTTGAAATGCTTAACTGAAGGCTTGTGACCTGACCATGCTTCAAGAGGTGTCATCTCCTTCAATGCTTTTGTCAAGCCTCTATTCTGAATGTATACTGAGGTAAAGACAGCTTCTGCCCAGAACTTCTTTGGGAGCCCTTTCTCTGAGAGCATTGATCTTGCCATCTCCATAACTGTTCTATTCTTCCTTTCTGAGACTCCATTTTGTTGAGGTGTATATCCAACTGTGAGTTGGTGTTCAACACCTTCATCTTCACAAAACTTGTTAAACTCTGATGAGGTATACTCTGTACCTCTGTCACTTCTGATGGTTTTTAGTGGACATGAACACTGATTTTCCACTAACTTCTTCCATTTATAAAACGTGCTGAATACTTGAGATTTTTCTTTCAAAAAATACACCCAAGTCATTCTACTGAAATCATCAATGAATAAAATGAAATACTTACTTCCATTGATGGAGGGAGTTCTCATTGGACCACACACATCAGTGTGTACTAGCTCCAACTTCCTGGTTGCTCTCCATGCTTTCTCCTTTGGAAATGGAAGTTTGTGCATCTTCCCTAATTCACATGCACCACATACATCACTGCACTCATGCAAGACTGGAATATCCTTCACCAATTGCTTCTGTGAAAGTTGATGAAGTGATTCTGAATTACTGTGACCCATTCTCTTGTGCCATAGCCAATATGTGTTGTCTGCTTTGGCTTTGTGAGCATGATGTGATGAAAAATTCCAATTCACAAGAAAACTCTTGTCCTTCATAGGAACTCTTGCAATCTCTCTATGTGATGGGTCTAAAATACTGCAAGTATTTCCTTCGAAATGAACAACGTACCCATTCTTCATCATCTGGGGTACACTGAGCAAATTCTTGCTCAAATCTGGTACATATAAGACATCTTTGATATGTCTTACTCCTTTTCTGGTCTCAATTGCTATTGTGCCTTTCCCACTGGAATTGATCACTGCTCCATTCCCCATTCTTATAGGAACCTTGACTGAATTGTCAAGTTGAGTGAAACTTGCTGAATTCTTGGTCATGTGGTTACTGCAACCACTGTCAATCAACCATTCATCACTTGATTTCTTGCTGTTCTCATGTGCACTGAACAAGTGTGCTTCAACTTCTTCTGACACTTGTGCTTGTGCAGGATTCTGCTTTTTCCTGCAATATTTCTCTATATGGCCAAACAACTTGCAATGATAACATTGAGGTTTGCCTTTCCATCTACAATCACTCTCTTGGTGATTTGTTCTCTTGCATACTCCACATGGTGGAAACTTGCCTTTCTTGACTGTATTGCTTGATCTAGTACCATCTCCTCCTTTAAAACTGGATTTGGAATCACTCTTTGTTTGGTTCTGGCCAAATTTACTCTTGGCTTTATGACTAATCTGAAATGCTCCTTCAGAACTAGTCTTTGTTCTTCTACTTACTCTCTCTTCTTGTGCCTTCATCATGCCTACCAACTCTAAAGCAGTTAGAGTTGATAACTCCTTGGTGCTCTCAATAACACCAGCATGAGAATCATAAGATTCTGTTACAGTGCTCAAAATTTTGTTCACAATATCTTCCTCCTTTATTACTTCTCCATACATCTTCATTTGATTAACTACATCAGTGACTCTTGTGTAGTAATCATTAATTTTTTCTTTTTCTTCCATACTCAGATTTGCAAACTCTCTTTTCAGATTTTGCAATTTGATGGTTTTTACTTTGCCACTTCCTTGAAATTCTTTTTGCAAAGTATCCCAAGCTTCCTTTGATGAACTTGCTGTTACTATTCTTGGGAAAATAGTAACAGCATCAGCATTCTGAAGAATCTGTAAAGCACTTTGATCCTTAATCATCTCCTCTTTTGACAGGGGAGCATTTCTTGATGGGGTAGCTACACTAGTTCTGAAGAATCTGTAAAGCACTTTGATCCTTAATCATCTCCTCTTTTGACAGGGGAGCATTTCTTGATGGGGTACCTCCTGCTACACTAGAAAATGTGGGATCTGCCTTAGGACCACTCTCCACTACTTCCCACAAATCTTTGGCTCTTAAACTCATTTTGATTTTGACACTCCAAAAATCATAATTCTCTCCATTAAAAATGGGAATTATATTCTGGTTGAAGGTCTGAGATGTTGAAGAGGCCATTTGTATTTGTATGGGTTTTTTTGTGGTTTATTTGCGGAACTTGGCTATGAATCTATGGCTCTGATACCAATTGTTGGCCGGTTAAGGCCTTGTTCAATAGTACTAGAATAGGATATAGAAGAGAAGGGAAGAGAATATATTGAAATGATCTTCTTACTTGAAATTGTTCTGATTTTGTTATATCTACAACTTAGGATTACATGAGTATATATAGAGAAACTACTACATGCACCTAGAATGTGAAATGATAAGTCTCTAATGAATGTAGACTTAACTTAAATACATGAACTTAATTAAATGATTGTACTAATTCATGAACTAAACTTGATGCATGAACTAGCGTTTATTGATAATGATGAACTTGGACATTCAATGAAGAGGTCCATAATCTAACAGAATGCCAAAAGAGCGTCATGTTCGGAACACCACAAGACGTCATGGTCGGAACACCGTATGCGTCATGATCGACGCCAACTCCCAAAACTTCAACCACTCTCTGATGACCATCGAAAAAAAAGAAACAGAAGAACGACGAACCACCGAATCAACCACCGAAAAATAAGAAGAAAGAATAAGAGAACGGTCAAGTTAGGTCAAATACTTTCTTGGAAACTGTCGACGGTTGGGTCGAAATCGCGATGGCTTATCATGCTATTATCTTGGTTCGATAATAGATAGACGATCGAATAGATCCGTTGAGAGCATGCCAA
>CM071874.1:384940-522854 GCA_036759665.1 Gynandropsis gynandra | reverse complement strand
TAGAACTCAGGAGAGGACCGCTTTGATCAAACGACAGCGTTTTGTAGCCGGAGGAGAAGTCCTCCGTCCTCGCCATCTTCGAGCTCCGGCAATAACCTTCGCAGTCAAACCCGGATCCAGATCCAAGTTCCCCCTGAGTCGCGGCTCTGTTTTCATGACCCGACTCTGACCCATGAACCCGAAACCCGAGATCCATAAAGGGTATAAGAGCAACAAGCTAAATAATCACTGTGGAGATTGTTGCCATGGGAGGAAGACGCTTGAGCTCTAGAGAGAGAGAGAGAGAAGAACCAAAATAATAATATAGAGAGAGAGAGGAGAGATGAAGCTTAAGGAGGAGACAAGAATGATACCAAAAACGTAATCCGGATCTTCTACATGTTATAACATATTTATCCATGTTTTTTTTCTGTTTTTTAAAAATTTCTATAAAAATATCTTCTTTAGATATTTCATTTACCATTGGCAAAAATATTACACCCACGAAAATAAAGTTATTAAATCTTTTATAAAGAAATTACTTTTGGTAAGTGTATATAAGGGTGGATAAATAGCGAAAATTTGTGAATATTCGATTATTTGTAAATACGAATATTTTTTTAAATCAATTTAAAAAATAAAAAAATCATATAAAAATTAATAATTATAAAAATATAATCTATAATAATCTTTAAATTACATAAATATAAAAAAATATAATATAAATAAACGAAACATCAATATATCGATATCTTAATCATAATCATGTAGAGTTAATATTATGGATATGGCTTTATCTTTATTATCAGTTAATAGTTATTATGTATTTAAAATTAAAAACCAATTAAAACAAATATATTTATTATTTTTATATTCTAATTTTAAAAATATATAAAAAATTCTATATTAAAATTATAAAAAGTTTAATTCATCTAAATATTGGACTTTGGTGGTCAACGATTTTAAAAATACTAATAAAAATATAAAAAAATAAAGATTTATTATTTATACACTTTATAAGGTGTTTATATATGGTTTAGATTCCAATTAGTATTATTGTTTTATCAACTATAATAAATATTTATAAATCAATGTATAAATATTTGTTATGTAGATGTATATATAATATTCATGTGTTAACTCATTTTATTTTAATTAATATGTTATTCTCAAATAATATAATTATTGATGTATAAAATGTATAAAAATGATACAATTTAGTTAATAAATTATTTATGGAAATTTATATATAATATTTGAAATTGATATAGGAATTACATTGTTCAAATATATAATAAATTAGGAGGTTAGATAACACCGTTTATAATTGAATAGAGACAAGATCATTAATAATAATAATAATATATGCCAATTGAATTTGGAAGATTTTGAAGAATAAATAACAAGTGGACACCACGTGAGAGATGTCTCCTGTCCATTTTTAAGTCCTACGAAAGGAATTTGATTTGCTTTTTCTTTTAATAAAAAAACTTGTCATTCTTTTATTGGAATATTAAAATCATTATATATATTATTAATTTTAATAAAATATTTCTTCACTTCATAATACAATTTATTAATTTTTAAAACTTTAAAATAATATATAAACTAAAATTTATCAAATAATAATATTAATTTTAATTTTTTTTAATTGTTAGTTATTTTTTTGTTAAAAAGATTAAATTTATTAATATATATATACATATGTTGGCATGATATAAAAAAAGTGAACAAAATTTGATCGATATATTTAAATATATATTATTTAATAATTTCAATAGTAGATATTTTTGGAAAAACAAAAACATTTCAAGAAATTTACACATTTTTCTTTAATTTTTTAAAAGATAAAGTCAGAATAATTGATCAACTTGATTTTCTTTTTAATATGTGTTCTAAACCATTCCAAGTTTGAAAGAGTAGTTTTATCTCTACATGAAGCATAGAAAAATACCAAATATATTATATTAGCATAATTAATAGTTATAATTAGGGGTGGAACAAATTATCCGAAAAAATCGTCCCGATTCGAAATTCATTATGAATCCGCGGATTCAGATTATGAAATTTCATTATCTGCGGGTTTGGGTTATGAAATTTCATTATATGCGGATTCGGTTTATAAAATTTTATTATCTGCGGGTTTGGATTTGGATTCCGATTTTTTAATCTTAAAAACGAGTACTCGCGAGTATCCGAGAATGTATATAAAAATACGAGGATATTTATATATGTCACATTATTTACAAAAATACAATTAGAGTTTATACATAATTCATTCCGTATTCTTTTGTTTGTTATGTCATGAAACAATCGCCTCTCTCGTTTACCGATTGTCCAGTCGTCCCTGTGTTTGTTGGTCATCCATGCGATCGTGGACCGTCCCTCCCTCTTTCTCGCATCTTTTGTTCCCTTCGCCTCCTCTTGTCTCAATCGCCTTCTCTCGCCTCCATCATCAGTTAGCAATTCGATTCTCCACGCCTCTATTCGTCCATGTTTTCTTCGATGGGTGTATGTTTCTTGTTTTCCATCAATTAGTCTTTTATGGGTGTTTGTTTTTCTGTTTCAAGGTTTGTCTTTTTTCTTGCTTTCTTCGTTTTTAAACACAATCTACATATTTCTTTTCTGATTTTTTCCTCGACAGATATGTGTATGTCTGACGAGATTTGTTTTTGCTGCTGTCGAATTGTTATTTCTGTTTAGGATGACTGCGAATTTAATTTATAGGATTTGTATTTGGAGATTCAGTTAAACCTTAGCTTTTGTATAAACAGTTCTTTGGAAAACTTGGTTTTCATGACCCTTACGTTTACATACATCTAAAGGCTCCATCACACGATCGTAGTTAATATGTACACAATACAATGTTGAACTATTGATAACTCTATGAAGAGTAGATTCATATAGTCACTTGATAGTATTTGTTTTGTATTTGGTTGTCGAGAAAATGGAGCAATCCAGAATTAGAATTCGAAAAATTAAATGAATCTAGAATTAGGGTTTGGGTACTTATAGATACGATCTGATATCCGAATCTCGGATATCCGCGTCTCACGGAATCAAATTTGAATAGAAATTATCTATCCGTTCAGATTCGGATACTCTCAAAAATTTGGGTGTCCGTTCGACCCATACCTACCCTAGTTATAATATTGGCAGAAGTTTTTACAAAATTTGTACGGTAAACTAAAAAGGGTACCAATACTTTAAGTGAAATTTATGAAATTGTCGCATGCAAATAAATATTGTATTGAGCGGAGTAGGGAATGTGTTGTACCATTTCACGTGACCCCAATTATATTTGGACCCTTTTGTTACATTACTAATAAATATAGCTAACAATTATATTTATATATATATATATATATTGTTTTATATTTATTGTTAATTGTTTCGTCCGAATTATAACTGCTTCATATTAGTCTAATATTTAATTTTTATTTGATCTCACATAATTTATCTATAAAAGATAAAAAATTTAAAATAATCCATTACCAAATTCCAGTAAAATAAATATTTAAAATACAATAATGTTTATTATAATTTTAAATATTAAAGTAATATATAGATAAATACCTAATTGGTAATTTTTTTACAAATTTAAATTTTGTAGTTAGTGAATTAAATAAGTTTTCGTAATATTACTTATAAATATTTATTTATCAAATAAATATTTGATAAATTTATAAGTTGTTTTAATGCATTTTACAAATTATTTATTTTTAAATCTTATAAATAATATTTTTTTAACTCAATTACAAATTGTGTTTGTAAAACGTTTAAAATTTATTTTACATAATAAAACTAATAATTATGCTTGTTAAAAACTAAATTCGATATAAAAATATGCTTTTAAATTAAAATTAATTGATTGAAATTGATTTTGTATAGTCATGAAAAAATGATAAGATAATATTTTTTGTTTGCTTTTTGTTTGAATTTTTAATGTACATAATAATATTTATTTATTTTATTTCAATAAAAAAATGTATGACAATAGAATTGAAAATTATGATGAATAAGATGATTTCATTGATTAGTTTTAAAGAAAATCATGAAATAATATATTTTATTAAAAAGTGTTAAATTTAATTTATATTAATAGAACGAAAAAAAATGATAATATTATGTGATGGTGGCCAGGTGTGTGGCTATAGTATAGGCATATTAAATTATGTCATTATAGTATATACCAGTCTTCTAAAAGTCGTTCTAGACGGTCGACTAGTCGTCGCCTAGATATTCGAGGGTGTCCGACCGATAAAAAGTCGGTTCTATTTTTTTTAATATCAAAACGACGTCGTTTCGGCTATATTTTAAAAAAATTTTGAACCAAAACGACGTCGTTTTGGTCGTTTTATTATTTTTTAATAAACCAAAATGACATCGTTTCAGTTGTTTCTCTCTTTGCTATACGGTTCTTCCAGTTTTGAGTATCGTTGGTCGTCTTCGTTCGTCATTCATTTAGTTTTAAACGTCGTTCGTTGTTGGTTCGTAGCCATCTTCGTCTTCGTCTTCATTCGTCCGTATGTCATCTTCATCTATTCGTATTTTCGTCTATCTCAACAATATCGCAAATTCGTGGCTTAGATTTAGTGATTCAAAGGTAAGGTCATTTTGGTACCGACATCAAAATTCCTCAAATACACTGCGGATAATAGATATTTAGTTCTTCATTAATATTTTGTTATGTTTATAATATGATTAAAATATAACTCTGCGGATAATAGATATTTAGTTCTTCATTAATATTTTGTTATGTTTATAATATGATTAAAGAATTCATATAACTTTATATTTTATATGTAATATTTTTGTTATTTATTATATTATATTTTATAATTTTGAAATTAAAATATATTATAAATATTAGAAAACAAAAAACATCTAATCACAGATTAATCGCGATTAATTCGATTAGTCGGTAGGCGTTGATGGACACCCGACTAACGCCTAACGTAGTGATATATACAACTTAAATACTGTGGGACCCACATGACACGTCAGATAGGTTAGGACTTAAACGACAGCGTTTTGTCGTTAAATCGGAATTTTAAGATTTTGAGTTTGGTCAAAAGCTCAACTCATGTCCTAAAGTGGAATTGTCTCACATAGAATTTAACCTATATCCAATTTTAAATTTATTTTTAGCTATTAATTTGTTTTAGAAAATTTAGAATTATTTAATTATTTAGAATTTAAATCATTTTTACGTATTTAAAAATTTATCATGATAACATAAGGGTTTGATTCTTGGCGTGGAAATGAGGAAAACAAATTGTTGTGTTTGCGGGTAGGAAACAAACCAATTACGACTTCTATCATTAATCTTATTTATTTATTTATTATTTATTTTAAATAAATGCAAAAATAAGAGAGATAAAAGCGGAATAAAACATGAAAACATGGGCTCCATTACAAAGTTGAATATCAAGATCTTGTAATTTTTCATTCATAGGGTCTCCATTTGCATCCATGCACCTTTCTTTCTTCTCGTCTTTTTTGTTTTAAAATATTTTTTATCATTTTAATTTATTTTATATGCTCTTTATTCGTTTTAATATAAATTTAATTGTATCACAAAATTCATTGAATAAAAAATTTAAACATTTCTAAAGTCCACTGTATTCTTTTTAAACAATTACTACGATTTTGTTTCCTAATCTAGACATAATTTTTTTTTACCAATAAATCCCTCAATATTTGAATACTTTTTTTTATTCTGGTAAGTTTATATGTATTTTAAACCATTATCTAGGTTATGTTTTGAAGTCAAACTATATTAATGATATTTCAGATTATATATGGAATGAAAATGATTTGTATATTTTTTTATAACATATGTATAAAAAGGTAGTGTACGTATCTGATCACACTCACTAGAACCTTAATTTTCACAATTTCTTTTCCATCCAACCTTGAGCCTCAAAACGCCAATCTATTCTACTGAATCACCTTCTACATTCAGTTCTTTTATTTTATATGTTTGCACAAAACTCAAACCAGAATCATTAAGGGGACTATGAAATTACAAACTATTTCATAACTTAAAAAAATAACAATTGGTATCAGAGTTTTATGGTTTAGGGACCATAAAGCGGAAGCACAACAACACTAAGCACCAGCAAGCACAAGCTAACAACAACAAGACAAACACCGATTTGAAGAACCAATTTCAGATAATGAAAGTTGAGGTAACTGCCCTAATCTCGACTCAAATTCTACAGGTTAAAGATGTAGACAGTAGCACCTCCTATTCCAGTTTTCGAGGGCAAAAACTACAATTTCTGGGTGATTAAAATGAAAACTATGTTGAGGTCGAGACAGTGTTCGCGAAGAGGTACCAGAAAGACCTTTAATGGGAGTAATACCTACATAAAAAGAAATAGTTGGGGAGATTAATTTTATGATCCATCCATAAAAATAGAATTTTGTGGTATCAATCATCATAATTTGATAATCTCGAATTCGATAAAATGATTTTACCGTTCACAAAACCATCCTCACATGATCAATCGCTTGAATTAAGAATTGGAAAAAAAATATGATCTCCCTAAAACCACTCATGCTTTTAGAACCTTTATTTATGATCACCGGAAGATTTGGTAAATCAGACGTAATGGTAATTTAGAAAAAAGTTTTAAACAAACTCCAAACAAATCAACAAATAACAGAAATTAAAACAAATATTTATTTTTCGGACGATAAATTCATTTTTAAAATTGTTTTAGACTTATTTCAAATAGATTTTATATATTATTTTGTAATTGATCATCGAAATTAAAAATATAAATTTTATCTCTATCCATCAGAAATTTTATCCCTATAAGAGTTAGGCGATGAATCATACGAAAAAATAAAGGTATAACGTTGCGAGGAGAAAAATTATAGATGTTGCGCTATAATATCATTTTTTAAAAAAATATGTATTTGATATTATAATATATTTTTAAAAACTATATAAATTTTATTAATTATATATGTATATATACAAGTTTTGTATCGGGAAATCCTAAAATATAAATGATAAGTTATTTTCTAATATTATTTGATTAAATGTGTTCAAATATGCATATTATATATAAAAATAGATGAAGTTTATATATGTGTACAAGTTAAACGAATTCATACGATAAATTATATACTTTTGATATATTTAAGTTAATATTTTTCTCAAAACTCAACAGTTTTTAAATGTGTTTAACAATTTCTCTCAAAAATCTTTTAATTCCCAAAAGGGTTTTTAGTTAATTCATGAATAGAGAAGATATAAAATTTTAGATAGATTAACTAAATTTGGGAACAGATAAATATAAAACATATTTTTTTAACTATATTTGAGATTTTGTCTTAAAAATTTATTAGTCAAAAATCTACACCGGAAGTGTAATATGAAATTTAGAATGTCTACATAAGGCCGCCACTAAAAAAGACTTGGGCCTCAGTGGGTTTTCGTATTTCTTCAGTATTACGATGAGAGACCCAAACCTTTCAAATTATAATAATAAAGCCCAAAACTTTAGTTTAATTAATTGGACCCCATATAGCAATTTATCATTTATTTCTCAATTCAAAATAGTTTTGGTAACCCAAAATTTAAGTTGGCAATTCCATTTATCAATGCTAATTTATCATTAACTATGTGTTATAAAATCATTGTTGGTAATCATTTACTTTTGAAGTAATTTGATTATAACACTAAATTGTGTTATCGATTATAATGCAAAATAAACGTTTTTTTTAAATTTGTGAAAAATTTCGATCGTATTTTCAACAATAACTTATCGTAGACTTCGCGTAGCATTTTACATAAGAATTGTGTTAATATTTATAATGTTAATTTTTTATCAAATTGGGATAAAAATTGCATTGAAAACGAAAATCACCGTTGTTATTACATATATTAAGGGATATAAATCCCTATAAATATTACTAATATATTTTTCGATATATTATTAGATATTTTAAGAATATTTTCAAAAAATAAACTCGTTTTTGTAATTGTATTCCTTAGTAACATGTTTTTTTAGTTAATTTAGATATCATTAATATTAAAATCAAGACCTAAAAATAATATAATTAGTGCAATATATTTAATTCTAATATGTGATGATGTATATATGGTTGTGTGAATACTCATACCATATTAGATGAAATGAGAAAACAATTAACATAAAAAACATTTTGTCGACTATATATTAGTTATATAAAAAACAAGAAAAAAAGGTCTTCGTTTCTAAATTGATATAACCTAATCTAAACCATTTATTTTTAACATAATTTTATAAGTCTTTCAACTTAAAAAAGAAGAATAAAATGTGTACAAACGTGGATTAAATTAACGTTTACGCCTAATCAACTTTTTTTTTTTAAAAAAAAGGCATAATCGAATCAAACCGACCATATAGTTTACATTATATCCATAACTAAATTGAAATATATAATATAGATAGTGACCGATGTTGCATAATTTCTTATGATAATAAAAGACGAAATTACCCTTTTCGTTCGCCACTTTGGACCGTACTCACGTGGGTGATATTGTCATTTTGAACATCTTTGGCGTGCCGCCCTTGGAACATTGCTTTGCCCGGTGGGGGCAACGAGATGACGTTTTTTTTTTGTTACCAATTTCTTAAAATCTTTATTAATTTTGGGAAATTTAGATTTAATAATAATTTTTGTGTCTTTGTGAAATTATATTCGTAAATAGATGGATTAGTTGGAGAAGGCGAGAAGATTGAAATTGATTTAACATTTCAATTTTAATTAGTATTTTTAACGCGTAAAAGTTTTTGAATCTTATATAATATATATGTATTTCTCAATTTAGAGTTGTACACGTAAATTATTATTTTCTATGAAATAAATTTGAATCTGGACTGAATGTAGTATGTATATTTTTCTAATCAATTGAACCAATTGGATAATTTTGTTGGAATGATAATTTGATTTTTTTGGAAAAAACGTGTAACTTTGTTACTAATAATATAAACGTAAAAACTAATAATCAAATTAAATTTATTGAATACAGAAAACCTAGTGAATTAGGATTCGACGGATTAATGATATTATATTTGAAATATTAAATGAAAAAGTCGTCATAAAATAATAATCCATTTGGAAGACCAAATGAAAAAAAAGTTAGAATTTTGAAAATTATTACCTTACACTTTGAGTTCATGTTTAGGGATACAAATTTCCTAACATTTTTTTACTAAAACATATAATTGTTAAAAAAATATTAAAAATTCAAATTACATGCAACAAAAAATAAAATGGTAAAGCAAATTATAAACTGAAGTCTTCCCAATGTTATAATATAATTTGGATTTTTTCATTTAAAAACTTGAGTACTATATATATAAATTTTTTTCTTCAATTCGATAAATATATACTAAAATGAATATTTAAAAACTCTTATGTTTTAGAGAAATATATAAACGTGTGTATTCCACCTTCTGGCATGATAATATTGCCTGAAGCTAACATATGAGGAGCCCAATTATTTTAGAAATTTGGGTATTTCTCCATATATATTTGATTCTTAAGATAACTATTTCAAACTATTTAAAATTTATATAAAAAATTTTAATTTAATATTTGTAGTTTAAATGATATAAATCCACGATTTCTTTTGAAATAATTATATTCCAAACTAAAATAAACATCAACTAAAATTCACTGATAAAATAGCCTAAAAACATTGTTTTTATCTAAAAAATGAAAATAAAAATCGGTAAAAAATGATATAACATATATTAGAACGGTTATATAAATAAATCATATATATAATAGCTAAATAAAAATAGAAAGAGCATATAAATAAATGATAAGAACTAATGGGGAAAGAATGGAAGTGTTACCAAACGTTGGAATTGGATGACTAAGGAAATGAGTGAGTCATGATAGTGGATTTCTGACAATGGACTCTCGTTTCATTACACTTTCAAACGCAATATATATATACATATATATGTATATATATGGGTATACAAATTATATTAGTATGTGTGCTTATATATATATATATTTCTATATGTTATGAAATATTATCTCATGTCGACTAAGGATTTGAACTTTTATCTCGTGTGTGTATATATATATATATATATGATGTTGGATAATCTTAAACTATTGAATTAGTTTATGGGATTAGTTAGACCCAAATTCATATTTGATATGATATCAGAGTATGATTCGTTCTGATTTGAATATATCGATATTGGGTCCTAATTGTGTTCACGCTCCAGGACCGAACATGAACGTAAGAGAGTATTGTGATGTATTGTCTCACATCGACGAAGAAAATGAACTTGATCTCATATATATGGTGTTAGACAATTCTGAACTCTTAAACTAATTTTCGAGATTAATTGGACCCAAACTCATATTTGATACTATATTTATACTTTTTTAGATACTTATCACCCCATTTATCAGATTTTGGTATGATTTTAAATATTTATAAAATATTAAGATTTATACGGTTATTTGAACTTAATTAAGATATTAAAAAATTAAGAAAAAAGCGATATAAAATGTTAATTGGATGAAAAAATATATACACATATAAGGTATGCAACCTGATATTATTAGGGTTATATTTTCCTAATAACACTTTTTTTTTTACTTTTCTATTAAAAATGTCAAATTAATTTAGTTTATTATTTTGAAAATACATAAACAATTTTTAGAATTTGATCTAAATTTTTATTTTCACTTTCATTTTTTATATAATTTTTCAACATCAAAATTTAAGTTGATCAAATAAAAAATACATAATTTTTAATAGATTTTATATTTTAATTATTTTAAATTAATTATATATTATATTTCACCCAATAAAAAAAATTCTATATTCGTCATCCCACACATACATAAAAAAAATTATTGACCGGCTCGACGATGTTCAATATTTATTGCTCGGCTCGAATCTATATATAGATGATAATTTTTTTAAAAAAAATATTAATTATTTTGGTGCATATAAAGATAGGATTAAAAGCTTACGAATATTTAATGGAATCCTAATTTCTACTTAAATGTGAAAGCATCCGAGAAAACGTAAAACGAAGGCTTCTTTTCGTTTGAGCTTTGGCCAATCAATTAAAGTCGGTGTGTCGTCATATACCATATGCCTTTCTAAATGCTAATTATCTTCGTAATTATATTATAAAAAAATTATATAACGTTGACTAATAATAGGGAAATGATAACAAATGTGACAAATCTTTTATATTAAAATTTCAGTATTGGTTCTAAATTTAAACGTTTTAATCATATTATTTACCTTCAGAATATAAATTAGATAATATTTGGATATATACTTTATTGTGTAATCTCTCTTTATATATGATATTTATAATTTATTAAAAATAGAAAATAATGGAATTTTTTTATTTTGCAAACTTATTTTGTAATCTAAAATTTATTTTACATTAAAAGTTTGATTGCATTTTATCTTAATTTTGAATGATTATGAAAATATAATATTTAATATATATATATATATATATAAATATATAAAAGATAAAAACAATATAAAAGTTTATGTTTTGTTTGCATCCATTACTCATACATCAATAAAAGTTAATAAACGTATGAAAATTTATAAAATATCCTTTATTGTTATATAACTATTTAACTTTTATATTTCAAAAAATAAATTTATTAAAATCATTGTATAAAATTTCAGATTATATATATATAGATATACCAAAGTCATATATATATATATTATCTGAGTAGACTTACGTTGTCAACGGCCCAATGATTCTCTTTTTACAAAGTCAAGATTTCGACCTCATCTCGTCTTTTTATTTTTGTAATAAATATTATTATTAATTATTCATTCCTTTTTTCATCTTTATTCAATTATTTGTTCCTTTTTACATCCCATTGTATTATTCCATCCGATACTTTTTATTTGAGAACCCTGGAATAGTTCCTTCCGAAAAGACCAAAACACCCTTTTTATAGATTTTTTTAAGCAACATGTGCATCTTAATTTTTTTTATTTTATTAAAAATTTCTCAATTATTTAATTTTCAAATGATATATAAACTAAAATTTATTTTCAAATAAATTTAAATCTTTTTTTTCTAAAAATTGCCACATTAGAAATGTTCATATAATTTTTTTACATGACAAAAAGTTTTCAGACAAAATGCAAAAGAATATATTTTATTTAATTCAATCTAAATATTATTTAACAATTTCGATAACTAAAATTATATTTTTTATTTTTTATTTATTATGATGATTGAGAATTATAATTCGGAAAAACATAAGATTTGCATGCATGATTTATTAAGCGTGGAAAATTATTTGGAATATCACGAATATAATATGAATATATGCCTGTAGCACACGCTTAAGACATGATAAAATAATTAAATTAGTAATTTATTTGCATGATAACGGCATATGCTCTCAAATAAATAAATTTATAATTCTTTACATTGTTCTTAGTTATTCATTTTCTTGTCAGAATTTAAAATATACTAAATGATTAATATGACTAATGGAAATAATTAATCGTCCATAACAATATTTATTTTGTCAAAATAACAAACTTTTTTTTACCATTTCAACCCATTTAAATAAACTTCAAATTTTTTTATTTTACAAAATTTTATTTGTTCAAATATATACAAAAGGAAACTAAATACAAATAACATAATCGCAAGAAACAAATTAGAACATTAATTACGCAATATTACAATATAGTTGATGAATAAATACGTAATATTGCTCATACTTGTTAAATGAAACATTATATATAATTATATGTATATATATTATTGTATATAATTGCAATAAAAACAAAATCCAGACATGAAAAGCAACATGTCTGGCTGGCCTTAAAGCATGGAAGATATGAAAAAGGATCAGACAATCCTACCATCATTAACCCAACTCAGTTCCCTCACACACATATATAATTATATATTATATTTAATCAAAAAATATATTTAGAATATATATCAAGGGAGAGAATTTCTCATAAAATTCTAAATGATGATGAGTAATTTATATGTTGTATTATCAATCAAAGAATATGTTTGTCATTAGTTTCAAACAATTATTTGGATATAATATGTAATACTATAAAATATTATATAAACTTTCATATCACGCACAAAAAATAGGTTTCATAATTTTAATATTTTTAAAAATTAAAATGTTATATGATTACATAACAATGATTGAGGACATGTGTAGTGTTTTAAATGGAATACTAGAAGTTTATAATGAAAGGTGAACTCATGTTATCTGAAATAAAAAATAAAAGAAAATAGAATTTAAAAAACTAAAATTGGATTTTTATTGGGGTGCGTTGAGGAGCGGAATATAAGATTATAGAATAAAAATAAAACAATAGGATTTTTTTTGCGGTTGAAAAATTAAAAAAAGAAACATAATATCATAATAAAATAAAAAAAGGGTGGTGGGGAATCAAATGCTCATCATGCCAAATCATTTGGTCGGGCCCACATGTCTTGGAGCTATTTGGAGGTGACACGTGGCGGAATCATTTGGTCGGACCCACATGTCTTGGAACTATTAGGAGGTGACACGTGTCGGACCCATCTGACAACACTGTTTGGCGACTTCGTGTAATGTGGATAGATTGGATGGATAATGCAGTTGCGAAGTGTGTCACCACTTTCTTTATCATTAAATACAAAATTAATTTAAATTTTAAAATTATCTAATACTATATATATATTAAAAATAATACAAATCTTTAAAATTTATATTTGTTAACTTTCATTTTAGTATACGGTAAGTTATTTTTCTTTTTTTCCGATTTTTTCAATCTTTTTCTTAGATTTGGTATACTTATTAAAACCAGATTTTATTATAATATATATTAACATTTGTATAAAATAATGAATTATTATATATCAATAAAAAACCATCTAAATAAGGTATATTCATAATTTTTTGAGTTTGTTCACTTTAACTCATTATTAAAATGATTTAAAAATACTCCATTTTAATCCAATTCATTTATTAGTTTTGGGTTTATCTAGTATTTTAATCTTAGAAATACTTTCTTACCAAAACTTTTTTTAAATAAAATACTACTATTTCAAATTTTTATCTAGAAAAAAATAATAAAAAATTAAAAATTTAGTATTTAATATTTTTATTCCTTTAATTTCTGTCTATATATGGATTTAATTTCAAGTTAACTCAAAAGTCAAATGTTTATCTAAATCTCCAACTTTTCATTGTTAAATAATATTACTTTTGGTACACAATACATTTAAACAATTAGAAACCTTATCAAACGAAAAAACAATGCGAACTTTAAATATATAAAATTATCAAATTGTTTTTAATATATATTTATCTAACCAAATCTCAGTATCCCTCTGACCATTTGTCCGGTGCAAAAAAAAAAAAAAAACAACGTTCTAACCTTTTTACGTATATACGATGAATATAAATATATATATATATATATATATTGCAGTCACGGAAGGATGCTATATAAATAAAAGTATATAAAATAAAATAACCAAAATTAATCATGGGGTACGATTATTTGAAGATCGCGTAAATCATTAGATTATCGTCCCACTTATCCTCTTCTTCCTTTTTTTTTAACACACAAAATACTTTTTAATAAAAAAAGTTAAATGAAAATATAATAAGTAAATAAATAATTTTAAATAGACAAATATTCACACAAAGAAAACAGTAATGTAATAAAAGGTACCAAATTAAAAAAACGAAACGAGTTTACAATTAAATCGCGACTTATAGAAGAAAATATGTCAGTTGAGGAAAATTTTGAATTTGGTCATCGGGTTTTAAATTCAAACACCTAAAATAACATCAATAATTAGCAATAATCAAATTGCAAACAAAAAATAAAATACTTTAACAATGATAAAATTAAATAAATGCAAAATTAATAATCAATGTGGACATGTGTCGAGTTCGCCACACCTTTACATTAGGAGACCGGTCTGGCCGCCGGGAACCAAATCTGGTTTAGGCAAAGGAAATTATTTTAAAAAAAATATTATTAATGTATTATATATATATATATATGCACTTTAAGTAGTTAGGAGTCCATCATATTAATATTATTTGCAATTGAAACGAAATATTAATTTCTTTCGAGCAACCATTAATTTCATTTGTGGGCTACTTGCAGAATTAGGGTTTTGGTAATATTAGATGGATAAAAGTTGCAATAGTTGGAGTCTATATATATATATATATATATATATATTTGTCATCTTTTATGTTTAATTCGTATTTTTAATGTTTATTATGTATAGCAAATATGAATTTTTAAAATATTTAAAATCTTGAATATATTTGTCCACAATTTATATATTGGTGAATTACATAAATCTAATTAAAAACAGATAATGTAAGAAAATCAATATGCTTTATATAAAAAAAATAAAGAATTTAATGTTAAAATTTTTCAAAAAAATGCAAAAAAAACTAAAAAAAATAGAACAAACTTTTTAGATACATAATAATGGCATATGATATTACTATTTCGTATTTGCATAATGAATATCATGATATATGAATTCTTTTAGGTGTAGACCGAATTAGATTATAATCGAAATAAATATTTCGGAGTATTTATATATGTATATATATAAATAAAAAGGTTAGATTAGGAGTGGGGGGTTTAAAAATGTTATTATGGGTGACCTAATTTTGTGGACGAGAGAGCATTAGACATTACATAGCCGACAAAGGCATTATTATTGGGAAGTACCAAAAAAAGAAGGCAACACTTTTTTTAGTCATGTCCAAAAAAATATATTTTTTTCTTATTTACGAATCATATTCCGTTTCAATTTTTTTAATCTAAATTTTATGTTTCTGTTTAAAAAATGTAATTGTCATCTGTTTCTTAATAAAAATAATAAATAAAAAACTTTTATATAGATGGATCTTATCATGTTACTATATTATCTTTTTAGTCTATATTATAAATATTAAATTAATAAAAATCATATAAATATATATGATTAAAAACGATGATGTTTAAATTAATATATAACTTATATGAATTGGATGATTTCTAATAAAATCGTATTTAATAGATTATAAATCAAAACATAAATTAGATTAATTTAATTTTTATATAAATTAGATTAATTTATGTAGAAGTATATTTTTTAAAATCAATTACAAAAATTGAAGATTAGTAGGCAAAACTGACTTGTTACCCATAAGTCGAAGCAAAGAATGTATTGGGAGACAATTCATGCTGTCTGTTTTATTAATTGGAATCTCTTAATCATTATCTAATTATGACATTTTATCATTCTACTCGCACATTCATATACTCGATATATATATATATATATATATATATCCCGGTGTTTTCATTGTTACTACAAATTTTTGAAAAGTGTATAAAGAATTGGTTTTTGGATATGGACCAAACGAATCTAAAAAATGAAAGAGGAAATAATGATTCTTCAATAAAATCACAGAATAATGATTATAAGAACAAATAATGAAGGAAATATATATATATATATATATAATATGGCAAAAAGCTTCAAAAATCTCTCTGTATGAAGTTAAAATATGTCTACGAAATTTAATTAGAGAAAATATTTGGAGTTTTTTTAATATTTTCTTTAATTAGAGAAAATATTTTTGGATTTTTTTAATATTTCCCTTAATTTGATAGGTGTAAGAAAAAACTACGGTTATAAAATTGTCTGAACGCTTTCGAAAAATATATTTATTAATAAAGCAACGTATAAGAATTTGTTATTTTTTGCCATGGAAATATAAATACAATATGAGTTAATCAAGTTCAAATTTTTTATTAGGATAAGAGAAAACCGTACGAATATATGATACCCTAAATTTATCTTTTTTTATTTGAAAATATTAAAAATAAAAAAATACTTAAATATAAAATCATTAAATTTTGAAGTGGGAAGAATAGTCGCAAGTGGATGCTCAAAGGGTCAACCTTTGCAAATAAGAAAATGAGTGAGAGAATTATGTTATCATAATTTCCTACATTCTTTTTTTCAGCTTAAAAAAAACAAAAATTTTAAATAAAAATCATTCCTTTTTATTAATTCAGTAATTATTAGCCACCCACTCACCAACCCATCAAAATTATATTAAATTAAAAATAAAAATAAAATTTTCTTCTTCTCCTCCATAAGAAGCCTCTTTAGGCTTCATTTCCTCTCATTTTCTTCATAACCCTAAAAAAAAAAGAGAGAAAATAAAAATAATACACATAAAAAATTATCTCAAATGGGTCTTGATGATTCTTACAACACAAGTCTCGTTCTTGGGTTAGGTCTCATGCCGACGTCTAATAATTACAATCATGCCATCAAGAGATCATCCTCCGTCAATCATCCCAGCCTCGAGCCATCGTTGACCCTAAGCCTTTCCGGTGACAACTATAAGAAAAAGTCGACGGAGGAGCCGTCGGTGACGGTGGCTGATGACGGTGGACGTGATCATCAGTTGTGTCGACAAGGCTCATCTCAAAGTGGAGCATCTTCTCTCTCTAGCGGAAGAGTGAAGAGAGAGAGAGACGGTGGTGACGGTGGCGGCGGCGGAGGCGGCGGCGGAGAAGAGACAGAGACGGAGAGGGGATCTTCAAGAATCAGTGATCAAGAAGATGAAGAAAGTGTTAGTGCTCGAAAGAAACTTAGACTTACCAAAGAACAATCTGCTCTTCTTGAAGAAAGCTTCAAGCAGCATAGTACTCTTAATCCCGTAATTATATTTAACCTAATCTAATTTTTTTATTTAATTACAGTCTCCATAATTATAATCTAATGTTCTTTCAGTATCTAATTTTATTGCTTTTATTTCTAATACAGAAGCAAAAATTAGCTCTAGCCAGGCAATTGAATCTAAGGCCTAGACAAGTTGAAGTGTGGTTCCAAAATAGGAGAGCCAGGTATTTTATTTAATTTTATTTAATAATATCCATAAATTTGTAATTTTCTACAATTAGTTATCCTATATTTAATTTTATTTAATCTATCCATAAATTTGTAATTTTCGACAATTATTTATCCTATATTTAATTTTATTTAATCTATCCATAAATTTGTAAATTTTATAAGTATTTATCCTATTTTTTTTTCACAATTTTAACGTACAATATCTAAAAACTCTTGGAAGGCTCTTAAACAAATACCTCCATTTAATATAATTATGTTCATGAAGATATATATATATATATATATACCCTTTTCCAAAAAAATAGATTGTGTATATATTTTAATTTTAATCTATCCTTAAATTTGTGATTTTCTACAATTATTTATTCTATATTTTTAACAATTTTAACGTACGATATCTAAAAAGTCATGGAAGGCTCTTAAACAAATACCTCCATGTAATATTTATTAGGTTCATGATGATTATATATATATATATATATATGTATATATACCCTTTTACGAAAATAATGGTTGTATATAATTTTAATTTTAATTATAATTTATTGGGACAGGACAAAGCTGAAGCAAACAGAAATAGATTGTGAATTCTTGAAGAAATGTTGTGAGACATTAACTGATGAAAACAAAAGACTTCAAAAAGAACTTCAAGAACTCAAAGCCTTAAAATTGACTCAACCTTTCTACATGCACATGCCGGCGGCGACTCTTACGATGTGTCCTTCTTGTGAGAGACTCGGTTCCGGCGCCGGAGGAGGTGGTGCTTCTGACGGCGGAGCCTCGGCTGCCGTCGTCAACGGCGGTGGAGCTAAGGTCCCTTTTTCCATCGCCACCAAACCTCATTTCTTCAACCCTTTCACCAATCCTTCTGCAGCTTGTTAATTAGTTAGTTTTATTGCTTAATTATTAATTATTGAATATATATATATATATATATATATAATATAAGGGGGAAAAGGTATATGTAGACTCTTCTATACAATTCCACTTTATTTTTCGGTGGGATTATTGGTGGAGAAAAAAAATAGTTTGTAATTATTACTCAGTTTGTAGAGAAAAAAATTTACTATTTACTAATCCAGTTGTAAAGAAACAAACATATAATTTTAAATAAATTTTGTATTTCTGTTTATTTATTATCTTGGACTAATACAATTTTATTCATATATAATAAATAAAGTTCATTAATATAACCATGAAATAAATTAGTTAACCATTCAACTATTGTGACTATAAATAGGAAGAAATTTATATAATTTAATTTCTCCAACTAATAAAGTTTGTAAATAAAAATGGGCAATTCCCAAACTCTAAAATTATAGTTGATCCACCAAACCGAACCATCAATATTAAGTAATAAAACAATTAAAGCAATATAAAAAATTACACCAAAAACGTTACAATATATATATATATATATATTTGTTATTTAAAAGTCGATTTATGAATTTATGAATGTGAAGATTCTATTTTTTTTCCCGAAAAATAAAAAAAAATGACGCCCTATTTAAAACTTTAAAAATCATTCGATGGGTGTGAGCAAGAGAGATAAAGGATGTGGGCCTCGGAGGTTAGTTCACGTGTATTGATGCATCTCCTTGAACACGACATTTTAATTATTCAAAAAAATATATATATATATAAATATATATATATTTATTTATATTCAAAATAGGTTTGTAGACTTTCAATATTTTCTATGAAATTATAAAAAAATAAAAAAGTATATGTCTAAAATGTATATCACAAAGTGGTGAATACATTTAGTAAGAATCATACCTACGGTACAAGAAAAATAATACATATAAATATAAATATTTTAAATATTAATTCATTTAAATCAAGAAAAAACAATGATATTTTAAGTAAAAAAAGTATAATAACAAGTAGAAAAATTCATTTTGATGGGTCAAATTAGCTATGATATCTAGAAAGATTATGGGTTAATACTAAATTGATGGATTATTGTATTTTTTTCAATTTAAGCTGCGCAAAAAGTATCAACAAAATAATTATAATAATATGATATTATTAGTAGCATATTTTATGGGTAATTATTAAATCCTAAGTCTATTGTATGATATTATAACATAACAACGAAGAAAATAATTAGATTGAACTTATATGAATGACTAGAAATCTTGATGACAAAGGAAAGAATGATGCATAATGTAGAAAAAAAGAAAAGAAAAAAATAAAATAAAAATATGAAATATTTAGAAGAGAGATACATGAAGTAGTGAGATGCTCTATCTTTAAGGCTTTTGGTGGGGTATGTTTCACGTGATTTTTTTTTTCTTGTGACCATGTTATGAATGTATTATGGTATTTATTTATTGATATATAGAATCCTTAGATATTGAGAATTTATTTATAATATTTTCTAAGATATATTTAATAATATATATATATATATATTGTTTTTATTTATGAAGATGATTAGTTTTTTATTCAACAATTTATTTATATATAAGATGGTTATCTCATATTAATAAAATAAATCGAATTAATTCAACATAATGTTTGATCAAATATAATTTTATAATTTATTATTATATCTGAACATGATTATTCATGAGTTCGTGATTTGTATTTTCAATTTGAGAGTATTAAAATATATAATGTATTAAAATAGTTGACGACACTAACAATTGAAGATATAAATATTTTTATTAATTTTAAAATGAATGAGAGTTACGATAAATTTGTCTCTCATTGCTCCTTGTACTTAAAATGTGTCTGATTAATTCGACTCAATTATAAATCGTTGAATTATTGACGATTTGTATACTCCAATTTTAAAGGTATTGAGGATAGAATTTCTTGATTAAATATCGAAAATCTGTTCAAAATATGTTGAAAATTCAATCATAATATTATCTAAAATATTTAAATGTATTATATATAAGATGATCATCTCATATTAATAAGACAAATCGAATTAATTTATGTAATCTCGAAATTTGTAAGTATTTGTTTATTTTTTCAATATAATTATGGTATTTATTACTGATCACATATTATACATGCAACTCATACATGCAGTGGTCATCATTTGACTTTTTCTCAGTTTTGATATATACTTTTATTAGGTTATAAATAAATTTATAATAAACTATATATATATATATATATATATATATAAATTCCGGTATTCGTAGAACACGATAGTTTAAATTGAATATTTAAACTCTAAAATCATGAATATTATAATTTTATTATAGAATTCGGTCTGAATTACCCAAAATATTAAACATTTAGGACGATTTGGTGGTTTGTCCCTAATGATTATGCATGTGAACACAATCATTTTGCAATATAAATGATATATATATATATATATATAATTAACCGGTTAAATCAATCATGGATTGATGAATGATGACAAAATACACAAACCAATAAATTTTGAAAGTGTTTATACTATAAAATTTCCAAATGAAAATAGTCAAATTTATTGATGGTTATATTATATTATATTATTATCATCAATAATTATTATTTGGTGAATAATTTTATATGGCTTTGTCCTTTTAATGATTGATAGATTTGCCATACGTGTGCATGCACGTAGTTATCGTATTAAACAACTTGTAAGTGACACGTGTCATTCGTAGATTAGATGACGGCTTGTCAAATTTATTTAAAAATTAATTTTCACATTTTAATCACTAAAAACGAATTAGGCAACAATTATTAATTTTGGCTTCCAAGAGGTTTAAAACGATAACTACTATATAATATAATATATGTGCTGTCCAGAACTACACCAATATATTTGCTATAAATTCTATGTAATAAGTTATTTAAAGATAATGTTATTAATCATAACTCATCAATACATATGGATTTATTATTAGTATAAAGAAAGTAAATTATAAAAATAAAACGCTATTGAATATGACCCCAAAAATCTTATCTACGTGATTTCTCCATTTTGACTAAATCCAATCTTTTTTCGGTAGCCATTCAAATTCACCTCATCATCATATCATCATCATCACCATCACCATCACCATCACTATCACTATCATCATAATCATCATCATCATTACCACCATAATTATCTTTTTGGTTCAATATCACATCATCATCATGTTTGTCATCCTACCTTTCTATCAAAAGATTAAGAGTGTGGAGCTGATGTAATGTAATGTATGTATGTGTATATATACATATATATGTATGTATAGGAGGATAAAATGGGCCTCCCAATGGTAGTGTAAAAGGCCCAAGAATAAAAGTTAAGACCCAATGATAAAGAGGTTCAAGATTCCGTACATATTCTCTTGTTATTTCCATAATTTATCTTGTTTTATTTTTAGACTATGAAAAGAAAAACAAATTATACTACATTTTGGTTTATAATAGAAATGAATGAATTCCGATTGTTTTATCAATTACGAATTTTTTTATATAAATAGATAATATCAAACGGAAAAATAAATATAATTTCGGAGAATATATTCGAAATATTCAACAAGATATCCTAAATATTGCAGAAAATATTTTCAAAATATTAAATAAGAATTTGAATAATTAAGTTATAATACCATGATGAAGTTTATGGACTAGATTTGACGAGGACATCAAGTTATATGAGGTATGCAAATAAATCATTTGACTTAAGGCGACGAAGTTCGAAATATATTAATCAAGATGGTTTTTGAAAGTTCTCAATCGCTAATGATATGAGCGTATAGACTTGATCAAAGTGATTTCTCTTTCGCAGGATGCAGAAGCACTACGAGAAATTTCCGATTTAGGGATTGACGAATCCGCCCCTAAACGTGTTTAGGGACGGATTAGGGACGACAACGAGTGGTCCGCAAATACGCGTCGCAAAAATAAAACCGTCCGCAAATACAGACGGAAAAATAAGTCTGTAACTCGTCCGTAATTACAGAGTGCGAGACCGTCCGCAAAGCGACGGGAAACGCGATCAGGTCACGGATGGGCAACGCCGCCCAATTTGCGAACGAGAGGCGACCCGCCCGCAAAATTTGCGGACGGCCGTCGAACGGAAGTAGCCGTCCAGATTTTTGTTGAAATATACAAAAATTAGAAATTACGATTTATAACTTTAAAATCAATATTAATTAATTAGTATTTTTATATCATTAACGTATATTCTCCGATTAAGGACTGATTTATTTGTTCGTCCCTAATTAGTTCGAAAATTTAGGAACGGCTTGCTCAGTCCGCAAATTCTGTTTCAAAAATATTATTTTCTTGTAGTGAAGATCATTCGGCCAGAGTGATTTCTCTATTTCAAAATCGCATGAGCATTCTACTGGGTAATGTTATCACTCGACTTGAACGTCGTACAAACATTACTTGTAATTTAGCTTCCAAAACAAAATCATTTTATTAAATTAGAGTTATTTTGTGTTTTAAAGCATCATTAGGCTTCATTGGACATCAACAAGTATTTTCTTTTAAGTAAAATAGAGTTTTTCTTTGTATGTTCTTGTGTTCTAACCTTCACTTCTTTTATTTAGTATGACTTATCAATCACATAACCATATATGAATGTGCCATCATCAAACAAGTTTTTTCAAACATATTTGGTAGGGATTTAGGACATTCTCGCATTATAAGATTAGTTCTAGGTTTTTATACGAATTTTTTCTGAGATTTTATAACAATTTTATTGATCTACTGAACTCTAGAACTTAGAAACATGTTTTAGATTCACATAAAAATTTATAACTTTTCAATACAAAACCAATTGATTATGGTCATGACTGGTGGAGTCGTAGTCAACCGCAAACGCGACGACTGCGTTTTCTGGACTCCGGGCGACATTAAAACCGACTGGTGGAGTCGAAGTCGCAGTTGCCCGAAAACGCACCGAAACCCAAATTTTAAAAGTCTGAGATTATGTAGTATACGATGGCGTTTTGGTGCGTTTTGAATAAAAATATTAAATACCTTTGTATCTTTCCCTTATCTCTTCTCTCTTTCTAATCGTATATATATATATATGTATTGTATATTTAAATATGTTTTATAATTTTTAAATTTTTAAATTTATTTCAAATATTTGAAAATTATAATTAAAAGTTATACACTAAACAAAAAATTTAAATAACTTCTTTTTTTAATAATTGTATATTTTGATAATTTTGTTCAAAACGCAAGCTAGTCGTATTCGCCCGCTAACGCAGTGATTCCACCATTCAGACAAAATAAAACAAAACGCCGTCAATCGCTGACAAAAACGCCGTCAAACACAAGTGCAAACGCTACATTTACATCAGTCAATCACTATGATTCAATTGATTCATAATACTTTGTGTTGAATTTATAAGAGTACATACCGTGTTTGATTTTTATTGCTATGATGGGGCTTTGCTTCTATATCTCCGCATAAGTTTTCTCTCTTTATTACTTTCGGCACTTTCCGGTTTTGCTATTGACCACTTACCTCTTATTAAATGACTCATGTACCTCTCTAAAAATAAAATAAAAATAATTTGACAACACTTTTATTTCTGTTTTTTTGTTCTCAATTCCACATTTTTTTTTATTTTTTTCTATTTTCTAAGCCTATTTAATGCGCATTGTTAAATAAGGATGGTACTCTTGATCAGCTAAATCTAATCATTATAGACGTTACTATATGTATATATTCTTTTGGATATGTACACATATACGTGCGTGTGGTTTGTGTAGAGAGAGAGAGAGAGAGAGAGAGAGAGAGAGAGAGAGAGAGATAGGGTTTTCTCTCAAGGCCTGTGACATTGTGAAAATGGTGTTAAGCAATATGTCAAGATTTCTTATGTTTTTCTTGATTCTGAATTTAACCCATTTGAGATTAGAGGCTAATGGTAAACGGGTCAATGTTAAGTTTTCAAATTTTTTTTTTACTTATGTTAAAAGGGTTACTAATATTTTACTTCCTTTTTTGACACTTCTATTGTTCATTTCAGGAAGAGCAGAACCTACTTCATTTGTGTTCACCAAGGTATAATCTAATGATCACTAATTGAATCCTAAAGAGATTAACACTTTTCTAATGTATGATTTTCTTTTTAATTTGAGATTTGATTAGAGAGAGATTAAGGAAGAGAAGATGGTAATGAGAAGTCAAATAGGATCAAAGCCTCCAAGTTGTGAGAGAAAGTGTAGATCATGTGGACATTGTGAAGCCATTCAAGTCCCTCAGACAGACCTTCATTCTTCTTCTTCTTCTGCCATTGTTAATCTTGATTATGCAATTGTTAATCTTGATTACTCAAGAGGTAATGATGATAGTTCTAATTACAAGCCCTTAAGTTGGAAATGCAAATGTGGTAACTCCATTTTCAACCCTTGAATCTCAATCTTATCTCTTTTTTTTTGTTTAATCAAATTCTGTTTTGATCTTAATCATCATGGTACACAAAATTGTATCTTCTTTTTTCCATTGTACGGACTGTCGTTTTGGTTTATCTAAATTTATTTGTTGTAATTAAGGATAACAAAATTGCATTCTAATTGAGAAAAAAAATTATATGTTATTAGGAAGAAGTAATTCAGCGTGAGGAAAAAAAGGCCTTTCATCATTAATTCTTTAAAAAAAATTATTAGAAAGATACATTATATATATGAGTATATATATATATTAAAGTATTTACTTATGTAAGAAATTTCTAAAGACAGCCAAAGATGCGGGAGTATATTGAATTGGTTTTAAAATACTTATATAACTAAGAACAAAAAAAGCCATTAAAGCATATGATTATCATAGAAAGATATACATAAATTCCATTACAATGTTAAAAACAACTTGCTAATTAGTTAACTAGGCCTCAATTGTCAAATTAATCATCAATGTATGAGATATTATTATCTTGTATTGTCTCTAATATTGATTATAAATTTATATATAATTTTAAATAGTTTTAAATGTTTGAATAAAATTAGTGAAATATATATTAGAATATATAAATTTAGACAGGTGATGATGATGATATGAGATGTTTCATTTGCTACATATAATTTTGAGTTTATCTAATTCGATAACCAACAATTTATTCTGAAAATTTATTTTTCTATCTTGAAAACAATATTTTGTAATTAACATCGATTTTATGTCATGAAAAAATGGATTATCATTATGATATAACTATACCAATAAATTTTTTTGGGATGATACTCTACTTTTTAAAGTAGCAAGATATATTTTACATGAATTTAGTAGTTTATTAATCATGTAAAAAAATACAACAAAATCACTTAAAAAGAAAATCAAAGTTTCTCTTATCTCTTATCGTATATTCAAAATTTTATTTTTTTAAAGTATTTTACGTTAATTGGGTTTGAATTAATAAAAGATGTAATTGAAAAGAGAAACATCGTTTATCTCGGCAAATATAAAAAAAAAGAAAAACAAAAAATAAATGTCACATATGTTTGGTAAGTTATGATTTCATATGTAAGATACGGAAGGGTCATTCAATTCAATAGTCCAAAGCTTATAAAAATATCCCCATCCCTCTCAAGTACAATATATATACACATATATACATATATATATACGATTTTCCATATGCAAATGTCACACAACAATAATTATTACAACAAATGCAGTTTTTTAAAATAAATAAAAACTAAAAATTGGACAATGTCGAAGACCATTTTGCCCTCATCCATTGTGGCTCGTCTTTTGTATTTCTTGATATTGTTGACATAAATTGTTTCGAAATTCACGGATCGAGACTAAATCAATTGGTTTAAATGATAATTAAAAAAATGTAAAAGTATTTTATACACATAGATTTGTATTGTTAGAATGATGAAAAAAATAACATATATGTTTTATCCGATTTTATTTGAATAATCTTAACGAGCCTTAGCTCTTGACTGGTAAAATCAATTTATGTGGAAAGTTCAAAAGAAGTCAACATAATTTTTTTTAATAAATCTAGATTTATACTATAATACCAAAAGAGTGAAAAAAAAAACTAGCTCGATTAATAATGAAAAGAAAAACACCAAATCTATTTAAAAGGGAATTAAAACAATCGATCACAAAAATTAAGAACAAAAAAAGGAAAAAGAAATTATGCATTATAAGCAAACTCTTTGAAAAAAAAAAGAGATGTTTTAGTAATCCTCAAGAATCGTCAAAGTTACATTTGAATTTATTAATCGATGAAACTCTTTCCTTCGTTCCTAGGAAATGCAAATGCCACAAATTGCTTAATTATTACAATTATGATCTTTAAAATATTGATATACCACAAAACTCTTTAATAATAAAATATATCATTTTTTCATATTTATCTACCACGTCAATACGACAACATTGTAATTATTTTGCAATTACGATCATAATATATATAATATTTGCAATTCTTAAAATATAGACATGATACATGCTAACTAAAACTAATATGATATATGTAGTATAAAATTATATATATATATATATGTATGAGCTATTTTTTTACTCATTAACATAATATATTACATAGATATTTTTTAAAAAAGAATATCGATTAGATTTAGTTTAATTTAAAAATAACATTACCATCATATTCATATTCGATTTTAAATAGAAACAACAAATATAACCAAAGTATCAATATTAAATACCAGATCAAATAAATTTATATCTAATACAATTTTAAAATTAAATAAAAGATTTAAAATTTTCTAATACTTCATAGTTCTCATAAAAAAAAAAAGTTTTTAATTGTCGGTGTAGAACTTTAAAGAAGTCATAAAACGTCGTTGGGAATCCACCAAATTACCAATTGGATCGTCCCACACTTATATAATTATTTAAAGCTCTTACCTTTACGTTCACATCTTCTTCGATCGAATCTCTCATCATTGTTCATCACTACTTTACCCAAAGTAGAAAGAAAAGATCCGGTTTTGAATCGATTTGCTTTTCTGGGTAAGTTTGATTTCTCCTTTTTTCTAATGATTATGGCTTCGATCAGTCTCTTGATGATGCTTTACTGAATCCGATTCATGAAACGAATCATCATCCTATGAGTACAATGTTAAGATCATCGCCACAAAGAGGACAGAGATCGAAGGGCTTAAAGGTGAAGCATTGTGTTCAGCTTTGCTTGTTAATGGCTGTTGGGATATGGCTGCTTTACCAATTGAAGCATTCTAACGAGAAGAAAGCTGAGTTTGAGGATAGAGTCGTGAAGTTTGGGAGGAAAGATCTTAACCCTCGTGTTGAATCGGAGGATTCTGATAGTGCAAGAGATATGCGTAAGTATGGCGTTGGTAAGGAGAATGAGAGGATCGACGTGAGAGCAGAGAAGGAAAGTGAAGAAACCGGGAGCAATGGTGGTAAAGAAGAAGAGAGTGGGGATAGTGAGATCAATGAGGTGATCGAGGAGATTGATGGGTCGAGTGTTAAAGGGAAGGATGAGGAGATGAACGAGGTGATCGAGGAGATTGATGGGTCGGGTGTCAAAGGGAAGGATGAGGAGATGAACGAGGTGATTGAGGAGATTGATGGGTCGGATGTTAAAGGGAAAGATAAGGGGATGAATGCGGTGACTGAGGAGATTGATGGGTCGGGTGTTAAAGGGAAGCATGAGGAGATCAACGAGGTGACTGAGGAGATTGATGGGTCGGGTGTCAAAGGGAAAGATAAGGGGATGAATGCGGTGACTGAGGAGATTGATGGGTCGGGTGTTAAAGGGAAGCATGAGGAGATCAACGAGATGACCGAGGAGATTGATGGGTCGGGTGTCAAAGGGAAGAATGAGGAGATCAACGAGGTGATTGGGGAGATTGATGGGTCGAGTATTGAAGGGAAGAATGAGGTTATCAACGAGGTGATAAAGGAGATTGATGGATCGGGTATTAAAGGGAAGGATAAGGTGATCAAAGACGTGATCAATGAGATTGATGGGTCGGGTGTTAAACGGAAGGATAAGGAGGAGGAGGAGGGTGAGAGTGGAAGCGAGACAAGTAGCGAAGAAGCAAGAGAGAAGAACTACAAGGGAGATGATGCCTCGAGTGAGGTTGTCCATGAAACTGAGGACAAAAAGAAAGAAGACGAGGGGGATAGTAAATCGAACGGCAATGAATTTGTCGTCGATATGCAGAAAGATAAGTCGGGTCAAGTAGAAGATGCGGTAATAAAGAACGATGCTTTGAACACAACGAACAACGGGGAGAGTAGTAGTGACTCGTCTTCCTCGAACGAAACAAAAACCGAAGGCCAAAGTGATTCTAAAGAGGTTGAATCAGTGACGAATCCGTCACCAGCCAATGCAACAGAGATTACAGATGAGAATGGTGAATCCACAGGCCATTCTCGAGATGAGAGTTCTCGAGAAATCGGAAAAGAAGATGAAAAGGATAAAGTAGAATCGTCTGAGCAATCATCGAATGGTTCAGACGGAAATAAAAGCAAAGAATTCGAGACAAAGGAGAAGGAAGAATCTTCGGATTCTTCTTCCAACGACTCAAAGGCAAATGAAATCATCGAAAGAGAGAAAAAAGAAGAGGATGAATCATCCGATTCTTCGAAAGCGCAAGAGAATAATAACAATACACCATCCAAAGAAAATGGTACAAAGGATGAATTCAAGAGTGAATCCAACAATGAAGATGTCAGTTCAGAAGAATCTACGAAAACAGAACCACAGAAAAACGAAAGCAATGGCGATTTAAGACAAAAGGAATCAGAGGGTATCTCGGAATCTTCGAAAACCCAAAAGGAATTAGAGGGTATCTCGGAATCTTCGAAAACAGAACCACAGAAAGACGAAAGCAATGGCGATTCTAACCTAAAGGAATCAGAGGGTATCTCCGAATCTTCGAAAACAGAACCACAGAAAGACGAAAGCAATGGAGATTCTAGCCAAAAGGAATCAGAGGGTACCTCGGAAACTTCGAAGACAGAATCAGAGGGTACCTCGGAAGCTTCAAAGCCAGAATCAGAGAAAGAGGAAAGCAACAACAAAGAAACAGAATCAGAGGATGTCTCAGAATCTTCAAAGACAGAATCAGACAAAGAAGAACGCAACAACGAAATAACAGAAGTAGCGATGAACGGTAAGGTTACCGCTGAGTGACGTCTTTTGGCCGTCATGCCAGTTTTCCTGTAGTCAAGTATATGCTTGTTTTAGGTCATTACTACCTGAAATTTTACCTCGTAAAAACTTACATTTGATGAGTAAAGAAGGCAAAATGGAAGTCATGGATTATCAAATAAAGTTTATTGCCCCATACCACAGAATGATTGTTCAACTGATGAGAAATAGGATAACCAATAAAGCGAAATCTCGAAATCTTATATGTTTTCAAAGCAAACGAATACGTTTTTTGTCAGAAACAAGGGTCAAAGAGACGTTATTACGAAGATAAACACACATCGTTTCTAGTGATGCTCGTGCTTCACCTCAAATAAACCGTCTGGACCTGAAACCACAGATATAAGCATAGATTCAAAACCCTAATAATGATCTACAAAACAATGTAACCATTAATCTACTTCACCTTCAAAAAACATCATATCAAAGCAAAAACGAGAACTTAAACAACAAATATCACAATTCATATGAACAGTAAAGAGACAAACAAATTGAAAAGGAGAAAAACATACCCCATGGGAATTCTTTGTTGCGGACATGTAAATACGGATAAGCCTAATCAATGAGAGATTCAAAACAGTAAGAGACAAATAGAGAAGACTGTAATAACAAGACATTGAAGAATCCATAATTTCCATTGCCATATTTAAAGAGTTGAAAGTGAAAGAATCTTACAGGAGGCTCATCGTAATGGGGATGACCCTTGGATAAGTTATATACAGCTAAAGCAGTACAAGCAGCAATCCCCAAATAAGTGATCTTCTCCCATTTTGCAGATTCATCTGATAAATAAAATTCAACATTTTACAATACCCAAAATGATAAATTAGCTATATTATGTCTTGAATTAACAAACAACAAATCCAATTTAACCCGACAAGAAAATTTAGATGGTCGGATTACATAATTTTATTATCAGATTTGAAAATTTTTGAAACGTAGAAACATCGATCACCCTATGATCAAATCCAACAAATGAATCAATAGAACAATCCAAGCATAGTATTTCCGAATCAGAGTTGTTTTACGTGTGGAAAAGCCTAAACTATGAACAATACACACATAAGAACACCGATAAATCGTCATCGAGGTTCCCGAACGAAAAAAAACCCTAATTCGGATGAATTAACAACAAGGGGAGAACAATTTACAAGCATCGTCATGGTGGGATTTTGAGGCGAAACTCCGATTAGGAGCAACTGAGTTCCTCGAAACTCCACGGATCGTGACTCGGGAAAGAGCGGATCTTGCGAACGCCATAGCCATTTTCTTCGGATCTCTCTATCTGCTAGTGTCGTGATTTGGGGCAATCTTCAACCAAATCTATTTAGCCTGACCCGACCCGACTCGACCCGAACCGACCCGGCCCGAATAATAGTTGAACCAGAGAGTTGACCCATTATGACATTTGATTCGAGTCCATCAAATTTTCAGACTTTTTTAATTATATATATTAATTGATTAATTGGATCAAGATTATATTTTGAGAAAATTCTATTAAAATAAAGTATATGTTAGACAGTAACAACTTAATTTAAAAAATAATTATTATAATTTGTGTATTGTTTGAAAAAAAATAGAATGATATTTCATATTTAATGATTTCTGTTATTTATTTATTTAGAGTTATGACATTTTTTAAACAAATTCATATATTTTTATTAGATTTTATCTTATATATTTTCAAAAATATTGTTTTTTTAAGAATTGGTTTTGCATTATTAATTTTGTAATAAGGAATGCACTTATCGAATACTATATATTATTAATTTCTTATTACCGTATTTACGGAGTTTTACACTAACAATTAAATAATTGTAAGCATCCAAAAATACCACAAAAATATATGAATCTCAGCCGTTTATTTTGTTGATCCAACGGTCAGAAATTACACCTCTAGAGATAGCAAATACATTAACGTCGTAGTATTGCCACTTTTCTGATAGTCGTCCTCCTCCACACAACAGCTCCGTGGCCGTGTTTCCGTACCTTCAACGCAAACGCTGCCACAATCGCTGTCTTTGCGTTTGCAATCGCCGTCGCGTGATAACATCTGAGACGCTTTTTCTATTCGCCGTTTGCTGACGTCATCATGATCGCTCATCATTTCTCGGATATCGTCTTCTCTCCAGCCTCCATCTTTTAGCGTCCAGAACGCATCGTCCAAACACGCCCTCAAACACTCGTCGGAAACCGCGTTCCACCACCCGTGCGTTTCCCCACGCGCCGTCGACATCTTCCTCGCCGGTTGGATTCCGGTGGAAATCCTACGATCGTAGATCGAGGAAGCGAAACTAAAAGCCATTTGTGATATTAAACGATCGAATCTTTGGAAAAACTCAGCGACATCAAAGCTCGAAACCCTAACGCCATTACCGTCGTTCTGTACCGCTGAAGTTCCCGCCAAAACGTAGCAGTTTCCGTTCACGGGGACAAGAACCGGTGCATGGTCCATCAGTTTCTTGATGATCGACAATTCGCCGACGTCGTTTTGGGGTCTGGGGCCCACACAGAATCCATTTCGTGGGACGTTAGGAAGGTTCAAGATGACACTGAAATGTCGGGTCGACCCGGTTCGGAAATCGAGGAAATGGGTACTGATGGGAAGACCCGACTGAAGGACTGAACGGAGATCGAGAGGGAAGGAGAAGTTGAGGAAGTATTCAACGGCGGAGATCTCGTCGTCGGTGAGACCAGGGGTAAAATCGACATTTAGAGATCGTAAATGGAGGATTGTGGATTTAGAATAGGTAGAGAAGGAGAAACAAACCGGCGGCGGAGGGTTAACTCTCGGCGGTTTGACGGCTGAGATATTTTCCGGTTGTCTCAGTGTCGGAGCCATCCTCCTTGTACCTTTTATGTTTTCTTATTTGAAGGAAAATTTAATACATCCATGCATATATATATATATATATATAATAATAATAATATAATACGAATCTTTATTATATAAGAAATAGATTTATTAGAAGATGGTGTGTGATATGATATGGAAATATAGAAAACTACTCTAAAAATGTTTATCTATACATACTGAATTTGCAAATTTATATATTGACTAAGA
This sequence comes from Gynandropsis gynandra, assembly GCA_036759665.1. Taxonomy (NCBI): domain Eukaryota; kingdom Viridiplantae; phylum Streptophyta; class Magnoliopsida; order Brassicales; family Cleomaceae; genus Gynandropsis; species Gynandropsis gynandra. The sequence continues at coordinate 489,801 of CM071874.1, read as the reverse complement.
AATCAAGAAAATGGTAAATTAATTATGAAGATTATGTCACGTGAGGATGGTAAGTTTATCATAAAGATTATGCAATTTGTTTACTTTAAACTGAGACTATTATGTTTTATTCTCTAATTTTCCTCCAATTTGGTGGTTGTATAATTGATCTAAATTTCATATTAATTTTTATTGTCTGCCAAAGTTTTAATTTCATTTGATTTTTTTCTATTAAATCTAAAACCCTAAGTAAAGATTTAAAATGGGTGAATTACTCCAATCCAATCTAATTTAGATTAGATTTAATGATTTTTAGGTTAAGTTTATCCAACTCATTTATTGATCGTATTGTAGTTGGATTTGGTTTAATCCATTATGTTAACACAATCCATTTATTAATAAATTTGTTTATTTATATCAAACCTTAAGTATACTTAGTTATAGTAAATTAATTATATTTAGATATATAAAAAATTTAATCATTTAATAATGAATGTCTAAATCATTCGATATAAAGGTGGCATCAACAAAGTGAAGAGGTTTTTCATTTTCAACGTGCTTTACAAGTTGAATTTCTTGCAAGAAAGTAATAATAATAAAACAATTTTGCTATTTTTTTTCTATAAAAAAATTTGAAGGACCCATAATCACTTTTGAAGTTTATTAGGATACACAAGAATGCAACCTTGTAGTCTTCAATATTCGGTGGCTAAGTCCCAATGGAGAAGTTAAGCAAAATTAAACCCTAATTTCAAAAGAATTAATTGGAAGGAAATAGTTTTAGGAGATTAAATAACATATTTCATTTTGATATATCTTATTATAAGTGTAAAACGAGTTGACCAATTAAATTCATTTTAACTCGCCGTCAATTTGTTAAAAAACGAGTTGGTTCGTAAATTAAATTATTTAATTAAAAAATATAAAAAATACGTTAATTATCGAACCAAATAAAATAAATATTTAAAATATAAAAATATTTATTTGAATATTAAGTTATTAAATATGAAAATAATAAATGGAATACAAAATTATTGAATATCAAATAAAACGTTTAACAAAGAAACAAATATATATTTAATAAATAATAATGTGATTTTGTTTTTCTGTTCACAAATTAATTTATCTAAATTCTAATTTGTTTTTGATAGACACAACATTTTTATAAATGAGCTAAAAGTATGTAATTCAGTTTACTAAAAAACAATCTGAATTAGAACTGACTTACGATCTAAAACTAATTTTAAATCATATGTTTTATGTTGTTTCTAATTTAAAAATATTATTAATGAAGGAATTAAATGTATACTATATGAGTTCATTTATAACTACACGTGAAATAGAAATCGAAACTATAAAATGATTTTACTTATATTTCTTTTTTTTTCTTTTGATTCATCCATTAACAAAACACAAATATACGGCTCTTTGATCATATGAACAGATTGAAGAACACTAGAAAGTTTGTTAATTATGACTAAAGACAAATGAACAAGAAATAAAAAAAAGAAAAAAAAAAGGAATGCTTTTTATTATTAAATGATGATTAGGTAGGCAGGGCCGGCTCAACCAGAGAAGAGGTCCTGTGTCATAAAATTAAAATAGGCCTTTCGAAACGAAATATTGGATACAAAAGAATTTCTTTTATATAGAATAAATATTTACAACATTCATTTGAAAAGAGCTATTCTATTTGCATGTTTTGAAATGAAATATTCGATCAAGCTTTTCACATCTAAATTCTCTAGGAGACTACTTTCAATTGTCATTAAAGCTAATCCATTCAACATTTCTTGTGACAAGGTGGTTCGCAAGTACGACTTCGATAATTTGAGCTTCGAAAATCTTCTTTATGTAGAAGCAACAGTAATTGGAATAGTCAATAAGATTCTATACGCAATTATTGCATTTGGAAAACAATTATACCGTTTCAATAATACTATTAAAGCAATTGTTCCTATCTTTTCATTTTGGTAAAAATTCTCCAAGTAACTTTAATTCAACAAAACGCTCATATCCATTGCCAGTCATTCTTTTTCTATTTCTATAGATATCATATCACAAACTAACCACAAAGATCAAACAAAAAAGCTGATCCATCTGATTAAGCAACAAAATAAAAAAGAAAGACGACGAGAGACCAGAAACATATACTCGAGTAATTTTGTGGATTTCTGGAAGAGAGTAAAAACCCTTGGAAGAGAGTAAAAAAGAGAATTTCTGGATTTCTAGGAATCGCTTGAATCCTCAAGTAAAAACCCTTGGAAGAGAGTAAAAAAGAGAATTTCTGGATTTCTAGGAAGGGTTTTCTGGAAAACGTGGAAAAAGTTTTTATATTTTTTTAGGGATAAGGGTTTTCTGGAAACCGTGGAAAGAGTTTTTATATTTTTTGGATAAAAATTTTCTGGAATCGTAGAAAAAGTTTCTATATTTTTTAAGGGTAACTATTAAATTTTATTAATTTTTTTTAATAATGGGCCCTCAATGAACTGAGGGCCCCGTTCCACAGCTCCTATGGAACATGGCGATAACCGCCCCTGTAGGTAGGTTTAAGAGGGTGATTAAAGTTAATATCTCTTTCAAAATTTCTGTCTTTTATTGATTAATGATACGATTTGTTTCTCTTTATGCATTCAAATTTGTCTTTGGAGACACAATTTGTCACTTCAGTTTTATTGTTGTTTTGTCTTATGTTTACGAGCTTTTGCCTTTCGTAGTGTGGTGGTCGCTTTATCAAATTTAATACATATATACGATTTTTTATTTTTTTAAAATTTTATATGGACGATCATTTGGTGATCTCGAATAGGAGTGAACAAATAGCGAATATCCGTAACTATTCGACTTCGTATTTTTATTCGTCGAATATTCTATTTTACTATTCGTAAATTTGGATATTCGTAAATTCGAGTATTCGCAAATATTCGGATATTCGTCGGATATCTGTATCCGTATCCAAATCAATTTTTTTAAATAATAAAAAATAATAAAAATTCTTAGAAAGAAGTTAATAATTATCAAAAAATAATCCATAAATAATGTTCAAATTGCACAAATACACAAAAAACATATAATATAAATAAACGAAAGACCAATCGCTTCAGTCTCTCAATCATTTAGTGTTAACTTTGTCGATGACTTCACTAGCGTCGCCAATTCATCTAAAACAACGTAAAAAAGTTATTAGATTAAAATACATTAAAATAAAACTAGAACAAAAGTTATATATTTAAGAAGTTCTATTTTTTCGATATCTTGCATTGTGTCCATAACATTATCAATTCAACTTGGATTACGAATCCAATCTTGAGTGCAATTTAAAGCTTCAACCATATTAACAGTCAGATAACTACGATACGTACTAGTCATACGACCTCCCGTACCAAAAACCGACTCTGAAGCAACAGTTTGAAGTGAATTTTAGGTTAGAACATTAGGGTTAAAAAGTTTATAAATTACATTTTAGTCCTTCAAATTTAAGTATAATAATTATTTATTTATATATTTTATATTTGGTTTTAAAATAAAATTAATAATGTTTTGTATTTGAAATTCGATCCTTAAAATTAATTTTATTATATATATGTCTATACATTAAATAAATTATCTATTTAATACTTACGGATACGAACAATTACGAATATACTATTTGTATTTGTATTTGTCGAATATCTAGTTTCTAATTGACAAGTTTTTCGTTGCATATAGGTGTAAAACTGACTCATGACAAAAAACCGATCAATACTATTGACAATTTTGAAAACACGATAAAAAATTATATATTTCCATATGTTCCATGTGATCCGTAAGGTCCACGAACCAAGAATTTGTCTTTTTTTAACAAAAAATAAGAAAAAAAATTGGTGTGGATCTATAAAATATGAAAAAGAAAAGCAAAGATTTGAATTTAAAACCAAGAACAACATGAAATTAACATTCATAAATATGATAGCTTCATTTTAGATGTTGATTTCATATGTATGATCTTATGGGTTGTCAAATATGAGGTTGGATCTAGCTAATCTCAAAGGTTAATTCAAGAGTTTAAGGTTGTCTAATATCATATATACGAGTCCAAATTTCATGTCATAACCGATGTGAGACAACTTATCATAACATGGTCATTCCAAAAATTATATCAATGATTCAGATTCCAAAAGAAAAACAAAAAGAAGATCAAAATTCAGAATCTTGTTCACCATCATCACCGCCACCGCAAGCAGCGAAGAAAATAGCTCCGGCTCCAGATCCACCATGAGAATGCTCGACGACAACATGGTCCGACAACTCATGACCGAGCATTTCCCAGACACTACTATGAAGATAGTTCCTACAAACTCTATAATGGCTATACAATCCTCCTTCCACAGTTACTATATTCTTCCGCTTCTCCAATCTTCCCACCTTCTTGATTATCCCTACCAGTCCTGCTCCTGCCACTCGGGCTGCTCGTTCTGCTACTATATCACACACTTCGATCACAACTTCTCTTGCATCAGCAGTCGAATCCATGATCTGCGGTTTTATATTCGCGTATGTAATCAAGAAGAGGACTACCCCATTAGAAAAAAACCAATTAGGGTTCGTTTGAATCTCACCCCAAACACTTCCTTTAGCTTTTGGTTAACTATTTCTCGATCTTCTGATGTATCTTGATGCATTGCGGCCATATCCGGCGACCTAAAAATAGAGATGTCAATGGGTTATATAGGTCCGGCTAAACAGGTTAAACGAGTTTATTCATATAATTAGCATTTTGTATATATATTTTTATCATTTAAAATTTATGATATATATTTATATACATCAGATATTATAATTCAATTTCACCGAATTTTAACCCGAATTCACCCAATTTTTAAATCTGGATTCACCAAATTTCAACTTGATTTTACAAAATTTAACTCGATTTCACCCAATTTTAACTCGAATATCACCGAATTTTAACTCGATATCACCAAATTTAACCTTATTTCACTCAATTTTAACTCGATTTCACCCAGTATCACTGAATGTCAACTTAGTAAAATTGGGTGAAATCAAGTTAAAATTAGGTGAAATTGGGTTAACATTGGGTGAAATCGAATCAAAATTGGATGAAATTGAATTGAAATTAAGTGAAATGGGATGAAATCAAGTTAAAATCGGGTAGAAATTCAGTAAAATATAGAGTTAAAATTGTGTGAAATTGGATTCAAATTTGGTGAAATAAAACTAAAATTGGGTGAAATCAGGTTGAAATAAAACTGAGAAACTTGATCAGATATCTTTAGCTTCTCGTGTATATGGTTTTTAGGGTTTTGGTACCTTAAGACGTAAGGAATTTTGAGTGTAGAAGGCACTATTTCTCCAAAAAGATCAGATTCTTCAGCCATTTTTAGAAGTACCCTTCTCACTACTTCCCCTAAGTATCCTCCAGAGATTATCTTCTCAAATATCTGAAACATAAAACTCAAATCTTCAAATATAAATCTCATGGAAATTGACCTATTAACATTAAAAATGTATCAAGAAAAGCTTACTTTACGTCCTGGATTCAAGCTTTGAGCATCGAGAGAAGCATCAAATTCAGTAAGAGGAAGATGAGAAGAATTAAAATCTCCCCACTCAGTACTAATAACCTACAAAAACCTCAATGAAAATCAATACTAACATCTTCTTATACTATCATGGTTCCATCATATTGAATAGTTTACTTACGATCTCGTCTGACTTGGGATCTAAATCGTTATATCTATCGACAATCTCTTGAGCTTGTTGAACATAAGCAGCATTTGTTCCCATCCCTAATGTAATGGCAGCAACACTATCATTGTTGTAATACCTTCCCCCAGCCAAGTCTCCGACCACATTATCCACCTAATGTAATGACAACAACCCATTTTTCAGATGATTAAACGAATCCAAATTCAGAATTTTTGAGATTCATTTGTTTATGTCAAACGTAAATTTCGATCTAATTCAACCCAAAAACTAGTTTAAAAGTTAAAAATTGTATACAAAGGTATGATTCTATGTAATAGATAACATAAGACAAGACCATATAAATTCCGACCTAATTCAACCCAAAAACTAGTTTAAAGGTTATGAATTTGTGATTCTATGTAATAGATAACATAAGACAACACTATATAAATTTCGACCTAATTCAACCCAAAAACTAGTTTAAGGGTTAAAAATTATATACGAATTTGTGATTCTATGTAATAGACAACATAAGACAACACTATAAATTTCGATCTAATTCAACCCAAAAACTAGTTTAAAAGTTAAAAATTATATACGAATTTGTGATTCTATATAATAGACAACATAAGACAACACCATACAAATTTCGATCTAATTCAACCCAAAAACTAGTTTAAAAGTTAAAAATTATATACGGATTTGTGATTCTATCTAATGGACAACGTACGACAACACAAAATAATAATTTACCATGGCATGCATCTTGAGTTTTAGACCTCGTTTCTTCAATGCTTCATTCATTTCATTCACAAATTCCCTCGCAATCTGCTCAAATACGAATCACCAAATGACTCACATGCGACGTTATTCAAAGACTAATCTACCATTGTATCGGAAAGTTAAACTAAAGAAAGAAGAGACCGTGTCATTCGCGGTTAAGCTTCTCCTTTGTATCACTGAGCATGAAGCTAAATCCTCTTGCTCCACTGGATGCGACAACGTAAACCCTAGTTTCTTTTCTTCATTATCATCATCATCATCATAATCATTAGGATTCATCCCGACGAACTTTGCTAACTCCAAAGTTATAAAGTCGCAAAGCTCCTAAAACAAGATCCATCAAACTTCAAATTTATATAACATAACGTATTGATATTGTATTCGTATATTACACAAGTAATCATATACTTTGGAGGAAGGATTGTGTAAAACATCATCAGGGATTGAGATCTCTTGCTTTTGTACATTGGAGATAGGTTCATCCTTTCCATTTAACCTTGCACATATCAGCATAAAATCTTTGCCTCGCAAATTTACTCCATAATATAATCCCTTCTCTTCCCTACAAAGAGATCAATGAATCAATGTTAAAGTAGGTTTCTTTAAACCGATGAGTCTCGAAAGAATTGTAAGCTAAGATAAGATATTAGCATCGAGAACAACAATGATCGCCAAAATGGGTTTAAAATTAATTGAATTAAAAGTTAGTTCAAGAGTTTAAAATTATCCAAAACAATATATATGAGTTCATGATTCATATTTTAGTAAGATGTAAAACACTATAAGATAACTCAACACAATAAAATTTTACGTATAATGAAACATGGACATTACAATCGAGGATTCAACATTGAAATAAAAAATTTAATATAATAACATGTCAAATGAATTCAATAATTAACTAAAAATAAAATGGTATGGCATAACTCTACATAACCACAAAATATTCAATCATGTCATTTCGGAATCAGTCTTTAAAATCATATCAATTGGATTTTAGTATTATTTAAAGAGTTAAAAAAATGTTGTCCAATAGAGCATTTTGCAACGATATATATATATATATATATATATGTAACACCCTGAATCAGTCTTTAAAATCATATCAATTGGATTTTAGTATTATTTAAAGAGTTAAAAAAATGTTGTCCAATAGAGCATTTTGCAACGATATATATATATATATATATATATATGTAATACCCTGAGGGCAATGGAGCGGTGAAGGATACGAGCATGTGGAGGGAGCCGGCGACGGATTTATCACCGGAAAGAGAGGCAGTCATGTCGGTGACCAATGCGTCGGCAATAGCCCATAGCTTTGGCACCGGCGTCGCACATTCCCGTGCGAACTTACGGAGGATCCTCTGCGTCCGCTTCCAAAGCCACTGTTTCCGCCGTAGCCACCGTCTCACCATAATCCCCGCCGCCGCCACCGCCGTCACGGTCAGCACCAACGCCTGATTTTTGTTCATCTTTTGTCGTTTGTTTTTTTTTTAGCCACTCGATCAAATCGATCACGTAAGGTTTGGTTCTTGTTTGCATGTAATTTGTATGAGTTGAATCGTTCAACATTTTTTTTCTTTTTTTTCTTTTTTTGATAAATGAAAAAAATAAATGGCTCGCTAAGTCTTTTGGTGTAGGAAAATAAGGAAAAACCCAATATTTTTCGCCATAAATTAGAATGGAGTAAGTCAAATTTCATTGTTGTTACTATTTATTAAATTAAAATAGATTGGAATGGTACAATAAACACACGAATGATAAAATAATATAGTATTGCATGTTTCGAAATGGGTTATAAAATAATATTATATATATATAATGCATGTAATCTTGTTTGAGTTTAAATTTAGAGTCAAGATTTATACATGTTTAATAAATGTAATTTTATAATTTATTTAGAAAAGAGGATCAAATAAAAATATTTTTTTTAATTTGTTGAGGATCAAATTAAAAATGTAATTCTATAATTTATTTAGAAAAGAGGATCAAATTAAAAAAAATATAATTTTTTATTTTGTTGAGGATCAAATTAAAAATGTAATTTTATAATTTATTTAGAAAAGAGGTTATGGTCCCAATAGAATAACCAAGAATTGAGAAAATTTCGTCCAAAAGATCACAATAAATTTTCTATTGTTTATATTACCATATTATAATTATTAATTGGAGAACAAAACCCATTGTTTTACTCGATTTTCGAAAGGGTTTTTATAAAAAAAATTACCTTTTGCTTACGAGTAATAGATAGAATAATTCTTTTAAAAAAATTACCTAAAATCATCAAATATTTCAATATCATAATATAGAATATGAAATACATAAGCAATATCAAACCTAATTCAAAGATTAAAACTCTGCAACTAAGAATCAACAATGGCAGATCTTATATCTTTCACTACATCCTTCACTGATCGACTGAAGTTCTTATCCATCTGCAAAATAAATCCATATCAATCAATCAAAAAAATAAATATACATCTTGTAAATTACAACATATATACGTATATATAATATATATATATATATGTATATGTATATGTACCTTGACGAGTAATGTGATGTCGAGAGTGGAATTTCCAAAGGGTAAAGTGAAGCTATTGAAAACATTCAAACAAAGGTTATCCATTGTACTTAGAATATTTTCAACACACCCTTTTCTTTTTTCACAATGAATTTTAATTAGTAAATCATTATTAAAGACTTTTGCCTCAATCAAAGGTAATGTTTCTGATGAATCTTTATTAAGGAATAAAGAATTATCATCCATTGATAATTTATATTTGTTTACTAATATAATTGATGATATTGTTTTGTTCGTTGAATCTCTTTCTTCCTCGAGTTGTTTTATTCGTTCTTGAAGTGTTTTTAAGTGTCCAATTGCATCTTCTAGAACTGTTGCCTTGTCAGCCTTCACCAAAACAAAAAAAAAAATTGTTGATTAATATGCTTTATAGATAAATATATTGACAAATCTTGAACATAATAATTTTAGTTATTTGATTTATTTAAATTAGGGATTTAATAATGAATTTTAATACCCAAAATTTGCTATAAGTAGGATGGACAATCTGTGTTATCTGGACCGACCCGAACAATTCGAATAGTTTGAAATATGAGTTATTCTAAGAATCTATATGGGTTTTAAATTTCAGAATTCGTTCGGATTTGAATCGGTCCGGTTCGAATAAAACCCGAAGAATCCGAACAACCCAATTTAAAAAATAAACTAAAAAAATATAATTTAAAAATAATATATATATATATATAAATACTAAAAAATACTGGTATATTTTATGTTATATTTGATATTTTTATTTTTGTTTTATATTAAAACGAATTATTTAAAGATTTTTTTGTTTTAGATTAAAAAACAAATTATCTAAATAATTTTAAGCTAAATAACTCAAATTATGGATAATATTCGAATAACCCGAATAAACTGAACTATCCAAAAAATCCAAATATCCAAATATAATTCGGGTTATTCCGAATCCAATACTTTTGAACCCGAATCTGATCCGAACCGAGACAAAAAAAAAAACATTCGGATTCAATTCGAATCCATTTTTTCAAAAACCGAAGAACCCGAACCGAAATCCGAATAACCCGGACCATTATCCAGATTGCCCACCCGCATGAGCTGTTCACCCATTTTTTTTAATTGTATAAAGCTATTGACCCACTAGTGTCCAGAGTGAAGCACTAAATTTCATTTAAAACCATATTTATAGAATGTCGAATTATATATATATATATATGTATATATATATATATATATACCTTCTTTAGGTGGGGAAGAAGAGCGGAAAGAGCAATCAATCTTTCGTTGAGTCTTTGACGACGTTTACGTTCAGCAATGACATGATCTCTCAGACCATGAGGCGTTCTACTCCCAGATTTCTTTGTTTCCGACATACCTTGTCGGAATTGTTCCATATGAAATAAATTGGCGACCTTCAAGGATCCATCATTAAGATCTAAGGATGTATTATAATCCCCAAATGAGATCAATTGAGACATTGGAGGAGGAGAAGAAGAATTCTTCTTTCTCTTATTGTTGTTTCTTTCAGTATGATTCATGGGTTCTTGTCTTCTTTCTGAGATCTCAATCTCATCGGGTCGCGTCTCGATTGTGTAAATATCATCGGGTCGCGTCTCGATTGCATAAAAGCAAGCCTCCAAATCCACCATCATATAATAAAAGCAAGCCTCCAAATCCAACTCGTCCATCATATATTCGCTCGCGTCCATTAGATCCACAACCCTCTTTGCATCTTCCATTTCCTCTTTACCACTAACCAAAAAAAAAAAGAAAAAAAATATTATCATTCAGTAATTTTTAAGCGTTTTGGGGAGGTAACTTTGAATATTTAACCATTCACACACAGATACATACATATATATATATTATCAAAGACTCATCGTCCATGGACATATATATATATATATATAATCAAATTCGATCAATTGCTTATCAATTGCTTTAGATTTGGCAAATTTTTTTATTTTTAGTTAAATAATTCAACAATTTAAAAAATTTCTATATATATATATATATGTTATTCACTAAAACTCCACTTATTGATTACTTTATCCTTGAATTAAAACCCTAGTTTTTAGGATAAATAAACATCCGTCTATATAAAAACGGTAAATAATATACCAAAAAAAAATAAAAATAAAATAAAATCTAATGAAAAATATGGGAAATGAAGGGAAAACACACCTCTGACAGAAAAATTTGTGGAATTATTTATTTATTTTGGTTGGGAGATATTTTTCAAGTGACAAATTTGTTTATGTGGAAAGTGTGAAAGACAAGTTTGATCGGAAGGCTTTTTTATAGTGTAAAGTATAGACGCAGCTTCGCTTGGGTTCTAATGAACTTTCCTTATTTTATTTTTTTATTTTTTTGTTTTTTCGGTCATGTTTACATTAATTCTTATAATACAATACAATTTTATCGATATATATATATATATATATTATAAATAGAGAGAGAGGTGCTTCCAATATATATATAGAGAGAGCTACTTCCAAGTAATTATTGAATACACTCTGTCAAAAAGTTTTTGAAAATAAATATAAATACGGCTTTGAACAAATTTTGATTTGATGTTAAAAAAATATGATATATATCTAACTATTTTATTTTAGTCTATAAAATATGAACTATTATTTTTATCTAAAAAATATAAATTTTTATTTTTTTATTTTAAAAATATTAATTTTAGAATATGATTAATTTTATAAATTTGTGTTTTTAGACAAACTTAATAATTGAAAGAGTTAAAATATAATTTAGTGTTTTTGTTTATGTATAAACATGATTAATTTGATAAATTTGTATTTTTTAGATAAAATATAAAAATTTAAAATTTTTTTATCCAAAATAATAATTTATATTTTATAGACAAAAATTAAAAAAGTTTGATATTTTCTATACTATATTTCTAAAGTTAATATTTTTAAAGTAGAAAAATAAATTTAATTTTTTTAGATTAAAGAAATATTAAAATAAAATAGTTTGATATTTTTTATGTTATATTATTTTAAAAAATACTATTTTTTTTTAATATGTGTTTTTCTTTGTTAAAGGTTATTTTGTAATGATGAATTATTTAACAAAAATGAGTTCGTTTTCCAAAATCGCCACCTACCCTCTTTGATACACTTTGGTTTTCGAGTTTGCAATTGAGGCATGTTTGGGTTCACAATCCCTTTGTAATATATATATATATATATATATATATATTAACGAATGTATTATGTATTATTTTCAAAATAAATAGCTTTTTTTACAAAAATCTGAAAGATGGAGAGAAATATAAACAGTCGTTTATGCTTGTAGTTCACCACACAAATAAAAACTAAGCTTATGAATACTAAATACTAATAAATTATAAACAATTAATCAATGATGATGGAGAAAATGTTTTGATACTACATTTGATCCGAATAGATTGCAAAATTATCCTCGCGAAGCGTCGATACAAATTAGTTTATGAAAATTTATTTTTTAATTTATTTTTTTATGTTGGATTAATTTGATGAAAATATGTTTTGTTACGATTATAAATAAACACGAGATATTTCTAGACGTTTGATTATTGAAGGTCAATGAGTGAATTTTTTTAAAATTATCCAAAACAATATCATTTAATATTTATAAAAATTATAAAAATAAATTGATTTAAAATAAATATATTTGTTATTCTAATGCTCTAACTTTTAAAAAGAAAAAAATTCAAATACAAAAAATGTCCAAGACACCGAATAATAAAAAAACTATGTAATTCAGTTAATTTTGAAACTAAATATACGATGTCTATCTAAATTGTCAGACGATTTAGTTACATTTAATAAAAATAATCACTTAATTTAAATTGATTTGATCTAGTTCATTTGTGAAATGATTTGATCCGATTGTGATCATAAAAATTTATGATCGAAATGTTGAAAAATAATATCCTTAGAACGAAATAATATATAATTAATAAAATTAAATATAAAAGTTTAAATAAATTAATTATGCATTATTAATATGATTAATATCACGATTTTATAGAAAATTAATTATGTACTATACCCTTCAGATTCTTAAATATCGATCCACGTCAAGATCTTATCAACATACTAAATCTTGACGTGGATATTCGTGCAAGCTTCAACATTAAAAACTAACATTACATTTAAAATTAAGATATGTACAATTTGTTTAAAGAAATCAAACCTAAAACTCCATAAAACAAAATATTATATTCTTTATTAGATTATTATTAAAAACATGTTTTTTTCATAAATAACAACTTTACACGAAATAAAATCAGAATTCTAATTGATTCGTTTATTATTAAATTATCAAAGTTTTTTATTAATTTATTATATAAAGTGATAAATAGATAAAACATAGAAAAAATATTAATTATCAATATATTACAAAATAAAATATAATTAATCACTAAAAATTAATATTATAAGTATAAGCATATAATCTAAAAGATATTTTTTGAGTTCATCTATAATTATAATTTTTTTTAAATAATAGATCAATTATATATATATATATATATATTCATTAGTGGAAACGACCAAAATTTGTTCAATTTGTTTAAGTTTCATACAAATCAATTGTTTGAATTTTATTAAGCAAACCGATATATTCGATTTTATAAATTAATCCGAAAAGACGAGTCCTACTATGTACCAACTCATCAAAATAAATAAGATTTGAAATATTATATAAATAATAATCTAGTAAAAGTAGAAGTCTTATAATCCCAATTTATGTTGAATCTCGAAAATAATAACTTATAATTTAATAACAACATTAAAAAAATCACGTGCTTATTTGATATTTTGAATCTAATTAATTGAGACGCGTATATTTTTTTATTTGGATATTTTGAATCTAAAAATTTTGAATTTTTATATTTTGTCTAAAAACACAAATTTATCAAACTAATCGTATCATATTCAAACAAAACATTAAATCATATTTAACTCTTTGGAAAAATACAATTTTATCAAATTAATTATATCTTAAAATTAATGTTTTTAAATAGAAAATATAAATTTAAATTTTTTAGATTGAAAATAATAATTCATATTTTATAGGGATATTTTTTATGTTATATTTTTTATTTTGCTTAAAATATTGAATTACTCACGTGTTTATTCTTTTCTATTCACATTTAAACACTCGAATTTAGGTGAATACACGTTATTATATAAATTTCCATTTATTTTACTGTCTACTATCTGAATTTCTACATATAATAATCTACCAATCAAGGTATTTCGGATTTATATAATGATAGATAATTGTAATGTGTCCATTAAACTGAAAAAAGTTCACAAAGATCAAGATGATAGGGTTCGTACTACATAATAGTGGGTATCCTTATCTAAATTTAAAATAGAGCAACAAAAATTAAAGAGTAATCTATAGGGTTAAAAAAATATTTCATGTGTATTGAATATATCATACTAATAATATAACCATAAAAAATGTATAGACGATCAAATCATTTTAAAACATATATTATGTTAGTGTAAATATAAAAAACACAATAATAATCATGAAATTATATGATCCGATTGATGAAATGTACTCCGCTCCGCTCAATAATTTATCGTAATATATATTTAAATTTTAAAATATTGTTGTTTATAAAAAATATATTATTATATATATATATAAATAAAGAAAGAGTGATATTTGAAAAAATAAAAATTAGATTTAAATGTTTTAAAAAATATAAATTTTAGAATTTAAAAAATTCAATGGTTGATTTTATATCATATTAACAAATAAATTGCTCTCAAATTTACTTTTTTGTATGACATTATATATTATATCATACTATATCAAAGATTAGGTCATATAAAAGAAAATATAAATTTTATGACTTAAAGGGTTGAGATTATATAACTTTAACAACACAAATGGATGAGATTATAATAACCCATCTTTAAATAATTCTAAGCAGAAGAAACAAAATAATTTCAAACTTCTATATTCTCCATAGAATTATATCCACGTGGTGTCACATGACATATTATCCACACGTGCTTCATGTATTTCGTGCCCATTCACATGACCAATTTAGTAACAAAATTTTATTTAAAAAAAAGTACAACATTTTTATTATTCAGAATTTAGTACTACAATGTATTTTTGCTTTTATATAAATATACACACATAACTATATATTAAAAATTTTCTCCTAATAATATATCGTGGGTATCTTTTATTAATATATATACATATATATATAATAAGAAAATAAAAATAATTGCCTCTCAGTCATGTGACCAATAAAATCATCTACAGCTGAATTGGTCGAAAGATATATTAATTTTTTTCCCTAAATTTTGAATCTTGATTTAAACATAGTTTGTTCCTATTATTATTTTGCATTTTTTTTTCAAAAATAATTTGGATCGGCTAAGAAAACCTTAATCATATGGCAAACATTGAAAACTAACCTTTTACAAAATACAAAACAAACCATATGTTTTGAAATGCAAAAGAAAAACATTTTAAATAATTTTAAACGTTAAAAATTAGTTTATTATAAAATTCTCGAGTATTTGGTGTTGTTTATAATTTCAATGAAAAATTTAAGGGTTTTTATGAAATGTTTACAAAAGTATTAACATTTTATTAAATAAAAAAATTCATAAGCTATATTATAGCTGACCGTTCAACCATGTGCATCGCTGCAACCATGAGAATTAAATGGAAAAAAATAAACAGCCCATGTTCTTAATTTTATAATTTATCATTTTTTATTTGGTATTCTAATTTTAATATTATTTTTCTCCCTATTCGATGAAGGGTCATTGGAGAAGCGATTATATAATATGATAGAATTATGTCACGCGAAACAATTTTGCAATGGTTTTTATAATCAAATTTTGAGGTTTTATTAGATATCTACACAGATATCAACGCCATTAATTATTTGGATGGATATATTTGAATTAATTTCAAATTTTGATTTTTACAGGATTTTTCCAATATTTATGTGATTTTTTTTCTTAAATTACTTTACGTGCATTTTTAGAAAAAATGGAGCAAACGTTTATGGAAATTTTCAAAAACATATCATTTAAGATTCTTTTAGTGTTTCAATTAATGGGATTTAAAAATCTAAAAATAACTTTACCTTTTGATTATTATTTTTACATTGCATAAATAAATAATAATATTTTTTGGTTAAATAAATCTAACATTTATTAATTTTTTATTGTTTTTATTTTATTTTATTTTTTGTCCAACGTTCATCACAACTAGGAGCAATCATCCACAAAAACTTTAGGGAATACGAAATGGACATTTTGATAATATTATAACTTTAGGTAGTAAAACCTTTTTTTAGAATTTTAATTAATCGTGTTTAATATAATATATATATATATAACATTATTTTATCATTTATTAGGTACTTTAAACTACTATTGCGTTTTTAATGATAAGGCATAAAGAGCTATATACATTATTTGGTAAACAATACACATATTTATTTATTTATTTATTATTACACTCGCCATCTTAACGCTTATATTTTATATGTATATTTAGGTTCGATCTAATTTTTTTTTTTAATTATGAATTAGTTCATCCAAATTCTATCTCGTTTTAAGCACATAATACTAATATGTGTTCTAAATGAACCGAAAAAAAATCTAATTCAATTTATAAAAAATAGATTAAATTTAAACTGATTCGTGATCCACAATTATTATTTTGAGTTAAGTTGACATTTAGGCAAATGTTTAAAACAATATATAAAAAATAAAAATTTGACACACTAGTCCAACTCGGTAAACAAATGGACGGTTTTGGAATCGATTTGTTTTTCAAATAATTCACAGGACAATTCTTTTTAGATTTTTAGGTTTCAATCCAACAAATTAAAATAAACAAATCAAGTTGTATCGTTTATTTTATTATATGGTATCATTTTTTAATGGAGGAAAAATGTTTGTACAAAAGAGTTAACAAAATAATGTGGGAAGATTACAGAATTAAATATAGAATTACAAATAAATTTTTAATCCCAAATAAAATGAAAGTATAAAATATGCTAAAAAAGAAATATTTGGAATATACAAAATGTTTTCATTTTGTCTTAAAACTAACTATTCAAATTGTCAAACATTACATACACTAAAATCTATTGTCAACAAATATCAACTTTTAAATTTTGTCCAAATACCTTTTTATACTTTGTCANAAATCTATTGTCAACAAATATCAACTTTTAAATTTTGTCCAAATACCTTTTTATACTTTGTCATGACAAAATGGTTAAGGTTTGTACATTTTATACTTTTTTTTTGTAAACTTTAAAAGTCAATGCTTTTAATTGATAATAAAATTTTAATATATGTTTTATATATTAAATTTAATAGTTTTAATGCCGAAACAAATACACATATATGGATATTCAGAATATTTTCCTAACAAAAGATATAACAAATACATCAATGGACAATAGTTATAGCATCGCTAGTCTCAAGTTAATTACAAGATCTTTCATAGTTGCAAAGAAATCTTCCTCCTTCTGCAAATTATAAGAAAATTATTATTGTTATTATCATTTCAAATTTGTAACAAATATATATATATATATATAAATAAGTGGAAATGTGATCATACATATATATATACCTTGGCAAGAATAGTGATATCAAGAGTGGAGTCGCTAAATGGCAACGTGACGCAATTCATAACGCGTAAACGTAGCGTCTCAATCTCATTCAATACGCGAACCATACACCCTTTGTTTTTATCGCAGTGTATTCGAATAAGAACATCGTCTTTAGACATTTTAACTTCGATTTCTGGTAATTCTCGATTGAACGTATCTTCCAATAAGAAAGAAGAATTGAGAGTTTCGTCATCAATGAAAACTCTGAACTTAGTCATAATCATGGATTCCATTTCTCTCGAAGTTTTTTTCTTTTCCTCAAGTTCATTTACTCGTTGTTGTAGTTCCTTTAGATGTGCGATCGCGCTCCCAAGAATCGAGGCCTTGTCATTCTGAAAAAAATAAAGATCGATGAATGAATAAAAATCATAACAAAATGCATACTCTCTCTTATTCAAACCTCATATCTCATTCTTTTATTGATTCTTCTTATTGATGTTTCGATGTATGATGCATTTTTTTCGTCTATATATGTTCTTTGTTTTTCGCCTATTTTCGATTTGTTTGCAGTTGAATTAATATCTCTTTAGTAATTTTTAATATATAATATTTTTATTTTACCAAAAAACTATAACAATATGCAAACTCTCTTATTCGAATCATAACCTCATATCTCATTCCATTCGTGGATTCTTTCCTATCTAACATTTAGTTTCGTTATTTGGATTTCGATGTATAATACACTCTTTATCATCTATATTTTTTCCGATTCTATATATTCTCGGTTCGTTTTCATCTAGGTTAATACCTTTCTCATCATTTTTTATCTATAATATTTATTTTTTATATAAAAAAGAAAAAAACATAACAATGTGCTAACTCTCTTATTCATAGCCTCATATCTCATTACATTCATGGATTCTTCCTATCTAACATTTAGTTTCGTTATTTGGATTTCGATGTATAATACACTCTTTATCATCTATATTTTTTCCGTTTCTATATATTTTTGATTCGTTTTCATCTAGGTTAATACCTTTCTCATCCTTTTTTACATATAATATTTATATTTTATATAAAAAGAAAAAACATAACAATATGTTAACTCTCTTATTCATAGCCTCATATCTCATTCTATTCGTGGATTCTTCCTATCTAACATTTAGTTTCGTTATTTGGATTTCGATGTATGATACACTCTTTATCATTTATATTTTTTCCGTTTTTATATATTTTCGATTCGTTTTCATCTAGATTAATACCTTTCTCATCCTTTTTTACATATAATATTTATATTTTATATAAAAAGAAAAAACATAATAATATGTTAACTCTCTTATTCATAGCCTCATATCTCATTCTATGTGTGGATTCTTCCTATCTAACATTTAGTTTCGTTATTTGGATTTGATGTATGATACACTTTTATCATCTATATTTTTTCCGTTTTTATATATTTTCGATTCGTTTTCATCTAGGTTAATACCTTTCTCATCCTTTTTTACATATAATATTTATATTTTATATAAAAAGAAAAAACATAATAATGTGCAAACGCTCTTATTCATAATTTCATAGTCTCATATCTCATTCTATGTGTGGATTCTTCCTATCCAATTCGATGTATGATACACTCTTTATCATCTATATTTTTTCCGTTTCTATATATTTTCGATTCGTTTTCATCTAGGTTAACACCCTTCTCATTATTTGTTACGTATAATATTTATTTTTTATATAAAAAAAAGAAAAAAACATAACAAGATAACTAAAAATTGTAGAAAGTAGATTTGTATACCTTCTTAAGACCAGGAATGAGAGCCGAAAGAGCAACGAATCTTTCGGAAAGTTTCTCTCGACGCTTACGTTCCGCCAAGACATGTTCTTTCGCAATCGTAGAGGATCTAATACTTGCTTTTAGTTTAGGATCTTGCCCTAATCTTGATGAAATATCACATTGATTGATATCAAAATTGTTCATCCTTGTAGGAGATGAAGCATTAGAGAGATCAAAAGAGATCAATTGAGATGAAAAAGAACTCTTCATTCTCTTCATTGATCTATCACATAAAAACCCTAATTGTGTTTGATCATAATGATCATGTGAAGTATTAGGGTTTTCTATGGCGTCTTGATCGGAAAACTCCGGCAAGAAGTCTAAATCGAAGGAAAACTCCGGCAAGAAGAAGTCTTCCATTAGTGTTGGAAGTGATATAATTAGAAGAAAAAAAATTTCCTTTTTTAGCAAAAAAGAAAAGTCTAATGATATGAATTAAGTTATTTCTGGTGATTTGTCATATATATCTGAAAAGGAGACGCGGTCCATTGCTGATCTTTGCTGACCGCATTGTAATGGAAAACACGTGATGATATATTCAAAATTATTTAAATATTGTGGTATAATTATTTTAATATTTTAAAAAAAATATTCAACATTGGTTTTACAAACATTATCTGTTCCCCTTTTATCTTCTTGGAATTTTATATAAAACGTTTATATGTTCATTCTAGGGTGTTGTGGACATTTTCACAAAGCGATTAAATATTAAATGAAAAATAAAGAATAAATTATTAATTGTAATAAATATTTTATAATCATAGTTTATTAAATTTTATATTTTTATTTTGTAAATTAATTTCTTTTGTAGCTTTTATGTATTTAAAATTTGATATTATGTTTTGTATACTTCTAAAAAATAAAAAATGTGTAATATTTATTAATCGATCTAGATTTTCCGATTATCGTATAATTAATTTCTAACTGTTTTTATAATCCATTAATATTTTTAGTGATATTTTAGAATAAGGTTGTTAATTCGAAAGATAGATAGATATATTATAATCTAAAATATTTATATACATGGTATATAACTATTCATGTGCAAGATTTTATTTATGATAAAGAAAATAACTATATTGTTCATATTAATATAATTTGGATCCAAAAACTCACTTCACCACCTCTGACAAAATCGCTTTTATGGTATTCGAGAAAAACATAAATTGAATAACCCAATAATGTAGAAGATAGAAGATGATAAGGATCGATACCAAAAAATAAATTATTTGCAAGTATCTATATCTAATTTTAAAATGACAAATATAATACATAAAGTAATAAATCTAACAAAATAAAAAAAATTAAATCCATGATTTATGGAATTGAAATAATAATCATCTTTTTAAATATATAGTAACCCTCTTTTTAAATATATATTTTACATTCTCATAAAAATACAAAAAAATGTATATATACATATTTTTTATATATTGCCATAAAATATTTTGATACAAATAATTATATCCATCAATGCATTTTGTATTTAAATTAGATTGGTTAAAAAATTTCGAATATTGTACATCCCTACAAAACCTATATGGTTGAGAAAGAAGATAAATTCATCACCATTTTATTTTTGTTGTCATCCGTTTATTATTCATAATAAATTTTTTCCAATTACAATGGAAATGCGTTGGAAAAAAAAAAGATTGGGTTTTATTTTATGGTGTGAACATTGAGAATATAAACAACTTATTTTTAAATAAAAAGTTGGTCTAAAAACATAACCTAAGGTAATTAATTACTTTACGTTTTTCAATACAATCTCTCTCTCTCTCTCTACGTAACTCATGAAGATGTACTTTCACTTGAATATATATGATTGGTCCACGTCATCATACCCATCGGGACACTCCATTTTTTAAATAAGAGAATAATTATCTCCAACAGTAACCCACGTTTCCAATTTATTTAAATAATCCACGAATTATTATCCCGTTTCTTATGATGTTTTTTTTTGGGAATTTAAAAATATGGGTAGACCAATATACACATTTTTTTCGTTAAAATGTTATACATATAAACTTTATATTATAACATTAAAGTTTTGATATCTCTTTCCAAATAATTTTTTTGTATCTATGAAAATCATATAAATTATATAAAATGGGCGAGAAATAAGGACAGATACCCGACGAAAAGTCAGATCATATAGTCATGTATATATTGACGTTAAAGATAAAATTTTAATAATAATAATAATAATAATAATAATAATAATAATAATAATAATAATAATAATAATAATAATAATAATAATAATAATGACGATGATGATGATGATAATAATAATAGTGGTTTGACGTGAAGCAATATAAAAATATTTGTTTCAAAGGCAACTCGAATTTCGTGAATCACGTGAGCGATGTTAACTCCTCTAGATGCACAAAAAGTTATATGATACAAAAGAACATTAAATGTAACAAAAAATTTGGGAGAAAGATATGCATTTTTTTTCTTTTTACAAAATTATATTCTCTAATTTTAAATTTATTAAATAATATATAGACTAAAATTTTGTTATCATAAAAAAAAGAACAAAACGCAACCATTTTTAAAATTTTCAAATAATTTTGTAAAAAATTATATTGTTTCCTTTTTCCAAAATGAAAATGGTTATGTTAGAAAATGCTATATAATATAAATATATATTAAATTTTATTAGCTTTTTTATTATGTATAATTTATCAGTTTGTATATATTTTGAGATGTATAAATATGGATAATTTTATTTTTTTCATATTAATCTTCAAATCATTACTACTCATAGATGTATTTACCAAACCATAATCTTCAAATCAATACTACTCTTTTACTTCCAATATGGAAGTATATGATATATATATGTATATATATTTAATTATAATTAAATATCACTTTTTATTAATTTTTATTATAAATGATTCTTGATGTTAGTATTTATATTTTTTTATATATTGGGATGTATATGTATAGGGAACGTATTGTTTCTTTTAATTAATAAAATTTAAAGTTTTGTTTTTTCGACTCTTTTTAATCCTTCGTTTGATTCTTTTTTTCCGAACCTTCTTAAAATCTAATTAGACTATCATTCATATTTCGTTTTTTCACACATCTTCAACTTCTTGATTTAATTTTAGGTGTATAATTCTGAAGGTATATTGAAAATAGTAATGGATTTATACAATATAAAAAATGTATGAAATAATTTACTTATTATCATTTGCTTTTGAATTATCATCCTATCAAACTCAATTCGAATTAAACATGTTGTCGATATAAATATAAATACAATATTTTGCAAAAATATAAACTGACGAAAATCATTGTACGAAGGAGAATCCACATTAAAAATTATGAAAAATATATATGTAATAATCAATTTATCAATTTTTAATCTAAAATTCTTAAAACATATTATAATTTATTGTTCTCTTCATCGTCTAACGCACCACTAGACAAAGGTTATTATGAGATTGCTGCATTACTCGAATGTCATCACCTTTAATTGTTGCTTTTATTTTCAGAAAAGAATTTATCTTAATTTTTATTATATCTCAACTATTATTGATTAATATGAATATAAAAATTTAATTTTTGGATTAAAGATATATTTTATATTATTTATAAACAATTGAATTAGTTGATGTTGATTATTTAATGTTATTTTTGGAATCTTTTATTTTTTAAAATTATTATTATCATTATCAATATTATTAATATTATTATAATTAGTGCTTTCTGTAATTTGTTTCATTTATAATATTTACTACTTAAAAAGAAATAATAAGTAGCGGTGTGTACGGGATTTGCCACGGATAGTCATATAATTAATTGATCCTAATAATAAATTAGCTGCGGTGTGTAAGGGATTTGCAGCCGATATATACCTAATTATAATTAATTAATTAATTAATTATTTAATTAATTAATAATTTAGGTGTCATTAAATAGAACAAGTCTTTTCATTTTAAGTTCACTATTATATCTTCCTCATCTTATTCTTCTCTTGTCTTATTCCTACCTCATGCTTGTCTGGTTGACAAATAATTTTTTTTGTCGTATTAAAATATGTGAATTGCAAATGGAGATATATATAATACGTAGATATATAATTATATTAAATTTTATTATTTCATACAGTGGTTTCCATTTTTAAAATTATCCAAGATTCAAATCTTTCATAAAATAAAATTATATGTATCATTAGATTACACTATCGATCATTTAAATTCTCAATTCTTTTTTAAAATTATCAATCTTTCTTTATTTGATGTAGACTTTTACATTTTTTTTAAATTTTAAATTTTTTATTGTTTAATTCTTCAAACACTTTTTTAATTTGTATTTTTGTGGTTACTCTCTATAACTGGATTAAACTCTTGTTTTGTATTTTTGTTTCATATAAAATATTTTATTTTACGCAAAAGATTTTTTTTATAAGGCTCCATATAGTTTGCTTTGATTTTTTTTTTCATGACGTATACATTTCGCATTTGAATCGGATAGTTAGAAATTAAAATATAACAAAAAGATTAAAAAAAAGGAAATAAATATGTAATAATTTGTTTGTACCAAATTGATGTTTCCCAGCTCAGCAACACGTACGGTTGATCTTGAACAAACATTTGTTTTTCTTTTATCAAATTAGAGAAAATTCTTTTGTTGGTTTATATTATTAGTCTTTAAAATTTATAAATAATAGATTACAAGATGTATGAAATCTATAATTGAATCTATATAAATCGTAAAATTAATGAAAATTATGTTTGCAAATATGGGATAGAGAATATTCTATGCCATTATCTTTGGACAGATATATTCATAGCTTTAAACGGACAATTTTTCTGTCCGTTTTTTTTTCTCATTTAAATATGAAAATTTCAAAGTTTTTAATAATACTTCTCTCGTTTTTGTGTGATAAATTATTAATGTTTTACATATCACAAAAAATTATTTACAAGGCTGGAACATGAACATTTTCATTTTCAAATTTTTTACACCAAACTTTTTTAAAAATGTAAATATTATATAGGAAAAAATTTAAAAATGAGATATATCAAGTCAAGTACAAACAATTAGAAAAGAAAACAAACATAAAAAATAAATACATAAAAAGGTAATATGGGACTATAAATAAAACGAATGAATTCAAAGATTAAGGTAGGATGAATCTATGAAAAAAAATTATCCAAAAATTGGATTACATAAATTTGAATCGAATTACTTTTTGAATCTCGCAGATTAGGATATAAGATATAAGACGGTGTTTGAGCATTTGATGATGTCTAGATCAATTTATGTAATGAAATTTCAACGATTTCGATTTTAGTAATAAAAGATAATCTGAATCATATTATGTAAATATCATATTAATTGAATACATAAGACGGTTTTTGGAGACCAATGACATAATCAAGTTTCAACAATTTCAGTTAAAAAATATCACATAAGAGATTTTATTTTGTGAAAAAAATAAATGACACCTTCTTGTTACACAATATTTTCTATTTTAAAAAATATATTTGTAAATTCTCATTATTCTCCCATCAAGAAAATTGATTTTTTTTTCTCTCTACTTATACCTCCTATATTACAAGTGATTTTATTTTTATATATTAGTAAATTCTCATTATTCTCCCATCAAGAAAATTGATTTTTTTCTCTTTACTTATACCTCATATATTACAAGTGATTTTATTCTCCTAAAAAGAAGATGGTTATCTATAGATATTAATACAAGAGAGTATGGAAAGATTTTTTCACAACACTTTATATTTATAAAAAAATATGTGAACTAAAGGTTATGACCTTTCATAAATAGTATATAATTCTTAATAATCATTTAATTTTTCATTGTACGTCTATTATAAACATATTCCATCTTTCATATTAATTATTTTCTCTACTATATGATTTTTGTAACTCTCAAACTTTACATGATTTTTTTCGTCTAATAGTATTTGGAGAACGTTCCAAACCGATTAGTTGTTTGTATTTTGGTTTAGTGGTGTTTACTTTTAAACATGCTATTTAATTTTTTTAATTTGGTTAATTGTTAGGAAACGATTCCAAATTCGCAGAGTTTCACATTCATATTCATCTAATAGTTTTTTGTTTTTTTTTCCGGAAACGACGAATTACATCTTCGTGAATTATAGTTAAAAAAAGGATTTTATGACCCAAATCTTTCCATTATCTTCTTTTTCAATGACTTTCACTGATAAACTTCTTTTTTGAACTTCAAACGGTAAAAATCCTATTGATTTATATCTCATCAACTCTTTTTTTTTTGTTTGATTTTTTTGTACCATATTTGGTTAGAATAGAATCACCACAATTATATTAGAAAAAATCGCATTATATCTTGATCTGTGAAATTCGAAGAACAATTTGATTCAACCTCTCTATAATCCAAATTTCGTATCTTCTTCTTTACAAAGATTTGTTATACCTTAGTATATGATTTCAATCATTTGATTTATAATCGGATTTTTTTACCTTTTTTTTATATGTTTCAATTTTTCATGTTTATTTTTTCATTGTCATTGTGTTGATACCCATCATTTGTAACATTTTTCAATATATAATATTTACATTTTAACAAAAAAAATATAATACATGTGGAGTTTTGTGTACCACCAAGTAATTACCATTCAAAAAAAAATCCACAAGTAAAATAAAGTAACTCACACTAGTACACAAAAATTACATAAAATTAAATATCCACATGAATTCTAAGGGAAAATATCCTAAAATTAATCTAGGAGAGAGTAACAAAGTTTTGATTGGCCAAACATTAACATATGAATCAGAATACCTAACAGAGACATCCTTATTACAAACATATCAACTAAATCACATAAACTTTGACAAAGCTAACCTCAAATTCTTCACAATATCAACGATTTTCATGTCGAAATCGCGCCCTTTCTGCATGAATATACAATGAAATATCTCAAAACTCGTTCCAAATATTATCCAATATAACTTAGAAATGATAATAGTACATACCCGAGCTATAACGGTAATGTCAAGAGTGGATCCAAAGGGTAAAATATTGCTATTGGTGATGTCCAAATGAAGGTTTTCGATTTCGGAAAGAATCTTGATCATATGACCCTTTTGATTCTCACAAAGGATCTTAATCATAACATCTTTATCCGAAATTCTTACTTCAATCTCTGGAAGAGGTGAATTTGAGCCGTTGGATTCGTATTTGAACGATGATTCTTCATCAAGAATCAATGAAGATTTCTTCATAAGAACCACTGATTCCACTGAACTTTTCTTGTTTTCTTCAAATTCTTTCACTCTTTCTTGAAGATATTTTATTTGTTTTATTGCATCATTGAGCACAGAAGCCTTGTCCATCTACAAACACCAAATATAAAAATTAATTTATAGATTGATGTAATATTAACATATATAATCCGCGTGATTGATATGAGAATATTTTCTGAGATTACACAGATTATTCTGATGATATTCTAATGTATTCAATAAGATATCAGATAATATACAGAATATCTCGTAGAATATCATCAGAATAATCCGGATGATCTCGGAAAGTATTCTTGTATCAAACACACGGATTATATCCATAGCTTAAAATGTGGAAATTCAAAAAATAATATAATAGAAGTTAATATAAGTTCTAAGTGTACCTTTTTCAAGCCAGGAAGTATGGCGGAAAGAGCTACAAATCTCTGTGTAAGCTTCTCCCTCCGTTTTCTTTCTGCCATTATATGATCTTGACCGTTGGATTGGCTTTGAGTCAAAATATGATCCCTTTTGGTCCCTCGACGAATTCCTCGTCTGACTGCCTCATTTACCTCAATTTTTAACGTTTTCTCCGGTGATGCAGCTTCTTCCATGGATGTAAAGATAGAGTACTTATGATCCTTTACATAATGATTCATATTCGAGCCGATGTTTTCGAAAGAAAGAATTTGAGTTGATGGTTGACGCTTAGAAGGAAGATGAGGTGACGATGATGATAATGATGATGATGATGATAATTTTGATGGTATGTGAAGAGATTTGAGGACTTTCAAAGGTTTTTCTTTAGTTATTACATCACAAGAAGAATCATTATGATTGATGATATTAATGGATGGAAAAGATTGTGGAAGAAGAGTATGATCTTCAACGAAGGAATTCATGAGGTATGTATCGATGATGCCATATTCTTCCATTTCCTATATATATAATTAACCATGAAATTTTCAGACAAGAAACATATAAATACAATAATATCGATATAAGTCATAATGGATCTACATATATATATATATATATACATATACATAAAAGATTATGAGGCAAAAGTATATACCAATTCAGAGAGCCATTTGGTGGATGCTAAATCCATCGTTGTAGCCATAAATACTTGTTAGAAATGAGATCTGAATGATAGAACAAAAGGGTTAAATTTGCAACTAAAAACCATGATCAAGAAATATAGTTGATCATATATAAGATTCTTGAAATTAATTTTCTTTTATTAAACTTTATAAGGAATTATAAAGTCCATAAAATTGGAATAGATTGAAGCTTACCTTTGAAGATAGAGAGAGATATGTATATATATAGAGAGATATAGAGAGAGATATGTATATATATAGAGAGATATAGAGAGAGATGTATATCTATATAGAGAGATATGTGTATATATATATATATATAGAGAGAGAGAGAGGTGTATGTGGGTGATGAAGAGGAGAATATATACAACTATTGGGGGTTTAGAGCACGTGTGAAGGCTCCATTCATGCCCTAGTCTTATATATTTTTTATTAGACTTTCTTTTAAAAGGAATTATTCCAATATACATAAACAAAAAATACAATCTTTTATAAAAAAAATATTAATTTTTTTTAAAAATAATGATTCGAATACTTAATAATATACTATTTTCGTTTCTTCCAAATATATGCCAACAAGAAGAAAAGAAATTAAAAAAAATGCAATAATGCAAAACAAATGGTAGGTCAATTATTTTTGTTGTTTAAAGTAATGGACCTCACCACCAACCAAGATCTCCCCATGATTTTCATATATTTTTGTATGATTTTTATGATCTCATAACATCCATATTTAAAGAAAATTATTTTTCGTTGTAATAATTAAAGTTTAAAGACAATAATTGACTACAAATGACCAATTTTTGTACTAGAGATATATTTAAAAAATATTATGATCTTCAAAATGGGGGTCTTTTTCGGATATTATGATATATGAATGTTGTTATCCAGTAACGGATATTTTAAAATATTATTGTTATTATCATCTGAAATTTATTATTTAAGATAATTGGTTTAAATGATGAATCAAGAATATAAAATATTATTTTTATTTCTATTCGGATCTAATGAATTTTAAATTACATCAAATCCAATAAAAATGTAATAGATAATAAAATTATGATCTTTTTAGGAAAATAATTATGATTATAAAAACAACGAAAATTTTCACATCTATTTGAAATGAAATTTCTTTAATTGAAACGATACTTTTGAGGTTCACGAGTGATGGCACCTCGGTATTCTAATTAAGAAAAGGTTAAATTTTGAATTAAATTACTAAAAGCTATTCAAATAAAAATTAACTTTTGAGAGTGATGAAACCCTAGATAATTAAACACGTGGGCTAATTACATAATCTATTTGGGAAAATGCCAGATACGAAACAACTAATCCTATCCCATTATTGAAACCGTGTAATCACCATAATTTAGTGTCTTAAAAATATGTTTTGGTTACAATTAGTTTTAAATCTTTATGCATTATTACAAATTTAATATCTTTATTGATATAAATTATAGATTTATATATATTGAAGCATATAGGTTGTTAACAGAGGTGACTCAGGTCATTTTCAATAAGAGCATTCGAACATGACCTCAATAAATTTAGAACCTATATTTTCAAAAAAATAATTAATATTTAGAATAATTGTATGTTAAAAAAATATAAAAGGGTCTATTTTAATTTTATGGCACAAGGTCTCTTTTTTAACGTTTTTTTAGTTGAGCTGACCCTGGTTGTTAAACGAACAATTCGAAAGAAAAACATCTAATTAATTTTTTCATAATGTTTTGGTAAATATATCAACCAATTGAGTTGGAATAATGGAGTATCGACGTAATCAGAAAGTCGGCGAATTCGTCGTTACAACGATAGTAGTAGTTGTTGTAGTCAATAAAATTTGTTATACGAGTCGTTGCACAACATTTTTTAATGGTTACGACTGAATCAGATTCATCGGATGAAATTTTATCGTCAGTTGGAATTGGAATTGGAGTTGTGTGGTTCATAGAATTGAATACAAAGAATAGCAAGAGGCAAGTTACATTATAATTCTTTCACACTCCAAAATTTTGAAATGATTATATATTTAACTGTTAGAATCATTTGATGATATATTTAGTCGTGAAATATCTCAATATATCCAAATGTGTATCATTAGTAAATTCAGTTGATGGTCAACATCTTACGTATACCCAGATTTTGGTTCATTATCGATGATAATTATTATGTTTGTAGAAATTAATTGAATATTAACCTTAATAAAGATTTTGGATTTTAATATCATGTAATAGATAACACAACAAATATGAAAATTTTAGATGGTTTCCATATGTAATAGTTCAAATTTATATAAATTTGTAAAAAAATTAGGATAAGATATGAAAATGAAAATTTATTAAATAGTGTGAAAAATATCATTTAATTATCTATAATACAATAAAAATAAATGCGTATTTTCTTAACAATAATAATGAATGTAAATCAGATTATTAGGATTTAGATTCGTATATCTATTTATGGGTAATCTATGAAATCAATCATTTTCCTTCAACACTTAATGTTGGTCAAAAATAGAACATCTGATTAGGTATATTTTTATTATTATTATGGATATTTAATTAGGTATGTTATCGTGTTATCTGTTATAAATTATGAGAAGACGGTCTTTTCACATTGAGCGACAAAGTATAAAATAGGTCACGTTCTTAATTAAATATTAAATCATATATATTTTGATTATTGATTTGTTTTAATATATATATATATAAAATATATATAAAAAAAATATGGAACCCGAATTCTATGGAAAACGTCATTGCCTTCCACACCTAAAAAAAGAAAAGGACAAAGGGTTGTGCTCTCTTCTTTATCAAATTTATTTCTAGAATTAAATTTAGAGGGAATAAATTATTATTGCATGTAATAAATATAACATTAACATGAAATAATAACCAAGAATAACCATAAATTTGGTCCCTAAACAAGATAGATCGAATTTAAAATAAGTTGTTTCAATTTTCAAATAACCCCAAAAAGGAAAAAAAGTATATTTAGACATAAATCTTTATTTTCAATTTAAGTACAGAAAATCTTTGACTAGATCGCACCGTATATATACAAGCATATATTTCTGTCTTTTTTTCCCTAAAACAAGCATATACTCGTTATATAATATATATATATATATTTATATAACAAGCATATACTCGTTA
This sequence comes from Gynandropsis gynandra, assembly GCA_036759665.1. Taxonomy (NCBI): domain Eukaryota; kingdom Viridiplantae; phylum Streptophyta; class Magnoliopsida; order Brassicales; family Cleomaceae; genus Gynandropsis; species Gynandropsis gynandra. Next base: position 458,843 of record CM071874.1, on the reverse strand, counting down.
ATATATATATATATATAATTGTATTGACATATCTATCAAAGATTCGGACAGTTTCCACTTGAACAATGGTTAGTCTTGTTTTTTTATGTTGTTTTTATTATTTATATATATTCAAATATTCAAGCTAAAGTAAATCTGATGCCATACTTTCCATGTTAAAAATTTATTTGGTTGTCAAATGATTTACATAAGAAAAAGGTTAATTACGTAAATAATTTCTCTAAAATGTCAAAAGTTATAATTGTAAAAATTTTATTGCATGATATCTATTTAGAATTGATGTCTCAATCAATTAGACGTTGCTAACATCTTTTTTTTTTTTATGGTAATTTCGAAGATGATAGTTACGTGTCCTTACCATTAGGTTAAACGAAATAATTATTCCACATTTAAACATTTTTAAATTTCAAATAAATATTATATATATCCTTCAACTTTTACAATAAATTTTTAAATTTTCTCTCAAATTGATTTTAATCTTAAATTATTTATAAATATTAAAATAATATTATTTTAAACGATAAACAACGGTTATATAAAAACACTATTTGAAATCAACATTTTAATGTAATTATTTTGAACAATAAACTATATACAACAGATAGTATCTTAAATTAACGTTAAAATGATATCATTTTGAACAGTAAACGGTAAACAACAAATATGACAACAAATATGAGGACGGTATCTAAACTGAAATCAACGATAAAATAACATCATTTTGAACGCTAAAGAACGAACAATATCTAAACTGAAATCAACGTAAAAATGATATCTCACTATAAAAAATTTAATAATTTTAGACTGACAAATTCGTATTTAATTCGTCCCTAAACCTGTTTAGAGACGGATTAGGGACGCTCAAAATTCATCCGCAAACACGTGTCGCAAAAATATATCCGTACGTAAATACTAACGGAAAAATTAGTTTGCAAACCGTTTGCAATTTCGAATTATAATGTCGTACGGAAATCGACGCGAAACCCGACTCATTTAAAGATAAAAAACATTTTCGGGTTTTGGGATACGGTCTTTTGAGTCGGATCCGTCCTCAATATTTGTGGACGAGAACTGTCGTCCGCAAATATTAGCGTAATATATCTATATTAATATAGAATTAATTTTATAAGTTCATATATTATTATTGTAAAATATTATGCAAATTGGGTCTGAAATATCTTGAATATTAAATACTATTGGGCCTATTTAAAAGAAGCCCAAATTCGTAAATGTTGAGATATAATCAGTTCTAATTAAAAACCTATAAATCCAACGGCTGAGATTTATCAATCAGATTAACCCATTCGTGCACGTGATGGTTTCTCGTGAGGATAAGAAAGAACTCGAACACCCGAAAAATAATGAAAATCATAAAAAAAAAAATAGTGAAAAATAACCAAAAAAAAATCTAAACCTAGTTTCCTCTTCGATTCTCCTCTGAGAAGCAAAGGCAACTTCATCTCTTCACTCTGATCCCTTCTTCTCCATTGAAGCAATCACTGTTTTATCTGTTTAAGGTATGTATATATATGTATTGATGTTTGAATCTGTATTGAATTCTCTTTGATTTCATTTCTAAGAAATTTCTGATTTCTGTGAATTTTTCGGTTGATCTGTTGATTCCGGGATCATATTCTCTTTAATTCGATATTTGGTATAGATAGATCCATGTGGAGTAGAGATTTGAAGCTTTTCCGTTATGAATGGTGTAGTTTTAAGAGTTTCCTGCATTACTATTCAGATCTTGTTTTGTAATCCTGTTGTTTGGTTTATCGACAAGGGAGATTTCTCTAGATCCTTGTATGTAATTGCTGGAGGCGAATATATTCCAGAATTGATTACTCTCTCGTTTTTGGGTAGTTTCAGTGAATTGTATAGTGAAATTTTGCTTTGACGAATCTCTTTTTGCCGTGACGTAAACCTAATGGCCGGGATTAGGGCAGGGATGGTGGTTTTGGAGTTTGGAGTTCTAATGTTTCTTAAATTGGATGCTATGATCCCTTTGTGAAAATCTATCTTAACTTATTAGGGTATTGAATCTATGTTTTCGAAAATAGATGTGTAGAGTATAGTATATTACTAATCCTTTGTTATTAACGGATACAATCTGTTTGATTGATACAAGAATATTCTACGAGATCTTACTTAATATTCTGAAATACTCTGTATATTACCTGATATCTTATTGAATATCGAAGATATTCTTGAAGATTGTACGCATATTCTTGTATCAATCAAACAGATTGTATCCGTTAATATATTTTTACGTAGGATTCGTGTGAAAGGGATGAGAGTTTTTATTTGCCATGTTTCGTAGCATTTCTTTTAAAGATGAAGTTCGGCTATTTGTAGTGTTTCATCGTTTTATGATCTTTGGTTCGTCGTGTGCTCTCCGTTGATCTCTTTCTCTGCTTTTACCAACTCTTAATGTGAAAACCAAATAAGAGTAATATTTTCTTTATATAATCGAAATTGTCCGATGATATATAGTACTCGACCCGAATGAGTCTAGGTTTAATATCTGTCATTCTTGCACTTCACGATTTCAGGTGCATTTCATTGAATGGAGCTGACGAGTATTATGGATGCGTTTGACCGTGTTGCGAAGAAACAGAAACTCTCGTATAGTAAAACACACGAAGTGGTCGATAAGTTATCTCGAGAAATAGAAAAGGCATTGCACGCATTACAGGAATCACATCCCGATACTTCATTTGATCATAAATCAATAGTTTCTGAATTGAAGAAAAAGTTGCAGGAGATCGGTCCAATCACTCAGTTGGAAGTTAGTCAGAAAGAACTAAATGTGGCTTTGAGTAAATACCCGAAAACTCTCGAGAAGACCCTGAATCCCGATATATCAAAGGCTTACAGAAACGTCGAGTTTGATACTCATACTGTTAATCAGATCATTGCAAGCTTCTTTTACAGACAAGGGATGTTTGAAATCGGTGATTATTTCATCGATGAGACGGGTGAAGCTGAATGTTCTGCTCGGGAATCATTCATGGAAATGTTTCAGATTTTAGAAGCGATGAAGAAACGAGATCTTGGACCCGCTCTTAACTGGGCAACACTTAACTCCGAGAAACTGAAACAAGCTCGATCGGATCTCGAGATGAAACTCCATAGCTTACACTTTCTGGAAATAGCAAATGAGAAGAACTCAAACGAAGCTCTCAATTACGCACGAAAGTATATAGCATCGTTTGCGGATAGTTGCCTCCCGGAGATTCAGAAGCTAATGTGTTCTCTTTTATGGAACAGAAAACTCGATAAATCCCCGTACGCAGAATTCCTCTCGCCAACGTTATGGAACAACGCGGTGAAAGAATTAACCAGACAATACTGTAACCTACACGGTGAATCATACGAAAACCCGTTAAACGTAACGGTATCAGCAGGTAGTCAAGCGTTACCGCCGCTTCTGAAATACATGAATTTAATGGTGAATAAGAAACAAGAATGGCAGAACATGGAAGAAATGCCGATCCCAATCGAATTATCGGAAGAATTTCAGTTTCATTCCGTATTCGTCTGTCCCGTTTCGAAAGAACAATCGACGGATGATAATCCACCGATGATCATGTCTTGTGGACATGTCCTTTGCAAACAATCTATCAATAAGATGTCGAAGAATGGATCCAAAGCCTTCAAATGTCCGTACTGTCCATCCGATATCGACGCCACTAAATGTAAGCAATTGCACTTTTAGATTATATATTATCAATTTCTTTTTTTATTTTTATTTCAACTTTATTTGTATACTCAACAAAGATAAATATCTCAATGTGTAATATGTGTTCTCTCTTAATAACTTGATTGTGTTAATACTTTGAAAGCCTCATTGGAGGGAGATGTGGCCAAATTTCGCCTTCCATCTTTAGTAAGTCTTTCACTTTTACTTTTAATGCTTATTAGCTGATAGTAGGGAGTTTAATTATTGAATGTCTGATTAGCGTCTAATTGTCTTTTTAATTGTTAGTATGTTTTTTACAATTTATGTTAAATTTAGTGCATAAAAATATCTTGTAGCAGATCTCAAGCAATTTCAAAAATACCTTTAAAATTTTATTTTGAAGTCTATACTTTTTTAAAAAGTTAACTTTATAAATATTGATATTCTCAAATTGTTATTACCACCTACAAACTCGTATAAATATTGATTTTCCCAAATTGTCTTTAGGACCTATAGATTTAGTGCGATTGAGTGTGATATAGTGCGATTTTGTGATCCAATGCGATCCAAACGATCCATATGATCTATGAGAATTTTTCAGTGCGACCCAAACAAGCTATATGACTCATGAAACCTTCGAAAATCGTTTGAAATCATATGAAAACCGTTGGAAATCACTGAAAATCGTTCAAAATCGTCTGAAAACCACTGGATATTACTGAAAATTGCTGGAAATCGTAAAAAAATCGTTGGAAATCGTTCTCAAATTATTGAAAATCGTTTTCAAATTGCTTAAAATCGCTCGAATTGCTGAAAATCGCTCAAAAATGGTTGAAAATTGTTCTGAACTTCGAAATCGTCTCTCGTTTCTTATTCTCAATTTTGAAATAGATTTCATTTTACTAACAAACGGTCTTATTTTCACTTATAAAATAGGCGCATATGATTTTTCTCTAATCATTAGGTTTCCAAATCCGATTTCCACTTTTTTATTTTCTAAAAAATAAAATACACTTAAAATGGGCCTTAGTTGATTCTAAAGGCCCAATAAAATGTTAGTGGGCCTTCATAGAATTTTGTGCTGAGGTCTTTTAGATCCCAAATTTGAATCTGCGAGAACTTAGCCCTAGCTTCGACTTTCCCTCTCAAAACAAATTTCTCGATTCGCTTGAATGTCGAGAAGAAAATCGGTGGTTGCTCCGCCGGAACCTGCTACGGCGGTTCTCCGTCGATCTGCGAGGCTTAGGAGTGATGATTTTCAGAAACCCGGAAAATATGGGGTCTCGGGTTCGGGTTCGGGTTCGGATTCAGTTTATGCACTGGATGCGACAGAGGTTGATGAAGCTGCGAAGAATAGTCATCGGGATATTGTTCATGAAGTATCGAAGAGGTTAGTATACCAATTAGCTGGTTCAATTTCTGGTGTAAATTTAAAGAAATCCCTGGAAATGAATGGTTCGAGGGATGGATTTTGTTCTCTAAGGCGATCTCCTAGGTTTTCGAGTCAGACATGTTCCAATTTTGAAAGAGAGAAATCTACTCAATGTAGTTCCAGTGAGCCTTCGTCTGCTTCAACATCTCATGGATTGAACAGTTTCAACGGTGGTTCTTGTACGTTGAGGCGTTCCCCCAGGCTGTCGAGTGCAGGAGGTTCTGTGGATCAATCTTCTTCGAGCGGGAAGAAATTGGGCAAAAGGGTTCCCGTTAGATGTGATAAGAACACTAAAAAAGGGGAAGGTAAAGATGGAATGGATTCAAGCGAGAGAATTTGCTCTGAGACTAAGCAGATACTTGGAGCTTGTGATGTAGACAGAGTGAAAAAGAGGAAAAGCAATAACGGGTGTTACAGAGAGGAAGAAAATGGTAGGAGTAGCTTGAATTTTGATTCCATTAGAGAGTTTGCAGGTGAGAAGAGAAGGGAAATAGTTTTAGGTTTACGTGAACAGGCAAGTTTAAAATCTGATAGAGGCCCTGCAAATGTTGATGAAGAGGAGAGGATAAGAGGTGATAAGATTGATAGTAGATTAGAAGTGAATGGATTGAAAATGAACAACAAACTTGATGGTAAAAGTGATTATGGGTTTGTTCAAGGATGGACAAAGGAGCAAGAATTGGCTTTGCAGAAAGCTTATTTTACAGCTAAACCTAGCCCTAACTTCTGGAAGAAGGTTTCTAAACTGGTAATGATTTTACTTGTTATCCTCTTCTTTTGTAATTTGTTGTTTACTCTTGTTTCGGGTGTAACAACTTATGCAGAACAAAATTACCTATTGGGCTTCCCAATATTACTTAGATTCAAGAATCAAGCTAGTGAATTCTGGGTTTTCTTTGTTTACAAGCATGAACTGTTGTAAAAATGCATAAGGGCTTGTTGTTGTTGAATGGATTTGGATAAATATGTACACTTATAGTTTATCGCATTCAATTTTACTTCGAAACTGAATCGTACTAATATTTTCTATATCAGGTAGCGGGAAAATCTGCGCGGGAATGTTTTGACAAAGTGCATTCAGATCTTATCACTCCGCGTCAACCTCAGCCTCGATCAAGAGCCAAAAAGACAAATTTATCCCCAATTCCGCAATTTTCGCTATCTGCAAGCAAACTACTGAGACCTACTAGACCAAGAGCTAACGGTAAACCTCGTAAAACCCATTTTGCAAAGAGAACTGTTAGACATTTACTAGAGAAGCAATGCCATGTGGATCAAGATAATGGATTGGATCTGTTTTCAGTTCTTGAGCCTAACACTAGAAACTTAGTAGATTCAACTCCTAATGAGAAAAGGGCAAGCCTTGAAAAAACCCTAGAGAGATCATCTTCTGCACATAAGAAATCATGTTCAAGACTTACAAATGTAGATGCAACTACACTCACTAGTCCTCCGGTGCTAAAGCGGATAAAAAATAAGGCATTGCATGAGAAATATATTGATCAGTTGCATCTTAGGGAAGCTAAGAGAAAAGCCGAATCCGCTAGGGTTTGTGGTAAAGAGAATATCGTCAATCCTATTGATGTTCAAAAGTCGGTAAGAGCAGTCAAAGATTCCCTTTTCTTTGATGTGAAAGATGCAATCGAAAAGCTTAAATGTCTTAATGCTGATGACTCTCCCAATTCATCCGAATTTTGTTATGATCGCGGTGAAAGCGAGGAAGAAGAAGAATGTATGAAGATTTAGGGTTTACGATTTAGGGTTTAGTGTTAATAGATCTGTTGCCAAGAACCATCGTGTTTCATAAGGAATTGTTCTGTGTTTGATACATTCTAAGGGAATTTGGTGTTGTTGTGAATGTTGTTGGAATATCGGACTTGAAAGGCGTAATATCAGATATACCTTCGTACTGCTATCTTCATGTATACCTTTGAAAAAGGACAAACTTGTCTTTATTTTTTGTTTGTAAAAATACATACGTTTTGAAATTTTTGAAGTCGTCCCAAATTTCAAAGTTAAAAAATACAAGTCGTGAAAGGCGATTTAGAAGTTGAGAGCGATTTTCGAGCGATTCCGAGTGTTTTCGAGCGATTTCGAGCGATTTCGAGCGATTTCGGTCGATTTCGAATGATTTTTTATCGTTTTGGCCGTTTTTCGAGCGATTCCAAGTGATTTCGAGCGTTTGCGAGCATTTTCGAGCGATTGTGAACAATTTCGGCCGATTTCAAATGATTTTTTATCGTTTCGCCCGTTTTTCGAGCGATTCCAAGTGATTTCGAGCGTTTGCGAGCATTTTCGAGCGATTGTGAACAATTTCAGTCGATTTCGAATGATTTTTTATCGTTTCGGCCGTTTTCGAGCAATTTCGAATGATTTCGAGCGTTTTCGACCGATTTCGAGCGATTTTGAACAATTTTGGTCGATTTCGAATGATTTTTTATTGTTTCTGCCGTTTTCGAGCGATTTTCAATTGATTTCAAACGATTTCGGGTCTCACGTGGTCATATGGATCTCATAGGGTCTTAAAGGATCGCATGGGTCTCACAAGATCGTATGCATCTCACAAAGTCGTATGGATCTCACAAGGTCGCATGGTCTCACACGGTCTTATGGGTCACAAGGACAGTTTGAGAATTTCAATATTAATAAAGGTATTTTTAAAGTTACTTTTTTTTAGAATAAAATAGACTTGAAGTCAAAATAACATTTCAAAGAATTTTTAAAGTTGCCCTGACTTGAAACATTGTGTGTAAGAATTGTCCATATACTCTATTCTTTCCTTCAAATCATACACCTTATCGCAAAATGTAAATTTAGCATTATTATAAGAGTTTAACATTGTGAATATTTTATAATAGAATCACATCAAATTATATCCATTACCATAATTAATCAAAACTAATACATTTTAATTATTAGTGAATTTTCTGTAATTTTTATAGTTTTTATATGTTAGCATGCAAATTTATACGATCACTAGTGACAGTGCTGATAATATTTTAAATTTGAACATCAATGTGTATTTTTAGAACATATGTGTTATGATAAGTTGTCCCACATCGGTTAGGACATGAACTTTGGGACTTGTATATATGGTGTTGGGCAACTCTAAACTCTGGAGCTAGCTTTTGGGATTAGTTAGGTCCAGCCCATATTTGATATGGTATCAGAGCCCGGTTCGTCCCGATTTGAATATACCGATGTTGGGCCCCCGATTGCGATGTCCACGCTCCAGGATCGAGCCTGGGCGTGAGGGGGAGTGTTATGATAAGTTGTCCCACATCGGCTAGGACATGAACCTTGGGACTTGTATATATGGTGTTGGACAACCCTAAATTCTAGAGCTAGCTTTTGGGATTAGTTAGGTCCAGCCCATATTTGATAGTTTTGTGAACTTTTAATAATATTTTCACAAATTTCCAGTCAAAAGATTGTTTAAATTTTACAATCGTCCAAAATTGTATATATAAATTTATAGGATCATGCATTTGTTGATTTAAGATACAATACAACAATTTCGAAATTTTGAATTTAAATATAATTGTTTTAAAATTTTATCCATGGTTATGCTCTTTATTATGATGATTAAGATGATGAAGAAAAAGGGAAGAGACAAAAACGATAAAAAATGAGTTTTTATTAATTGAATAAAAATAGTCTTGCAATAGATTTATATAAGATTAATATTAATTATTAAAGAAACTAATTAAAGATTTATTCTAATAATCTAAAATTAACTAATTCATTAAGCTAATATATCCTAACAAAATGTTATATTTTCTAATATTCCCACTCAAGATGAGGAGTATATGGGAGATACTTCCATCTTGGAAAGTAAACTTTGCAATTGCATTGCGGATAATGGTTTTGACATGATATCTGCGATTTGATTATGATTTGCTACATGTAAAGTTCGAAGGAATCCAACTTGCAACTTGTCTCGCATCACATGACAATCAATTTTCTATGTGTCCGTTCTTTCGTGAAATACGGGATTACTTGCTATGTGTAATGTTGCGGTATTGTCACAAAAAAGTAAAACATGTTCATTAGTTGGTAAATAAAGTCCACGAAAGAGAGAAGCTAACCATATCAATTCGCAAGTTGCATTTGCCATTGATCTGTATTCCGCCTCAGCACAACTTCGCGAGATTGTCACATGTTTCTTAGTTTTCCATGAAATCAAAGAACTTCTAAAGAATATACAGTAGCCAATAACCGACCTTCTTGAATCAATGCAAGAAGCCCAATCGGCGTCAGCAAAGGCTTTGAGTTTATTATCAAAGGAAGATGGATAGAACAAACCTTGGACATGATCATTTTTTAGATATCTAAGTATCCTTTGAGCTACTGCCAAATGAACATCAGTAGGAGAAGCCATAAATTGGCTAAATTTATTTACTGCAAAGCAAAGGATATATGAAGTCTAGTAATAGTCAAATATATGAGCTTTCCTATCAATTTTCTATAGTATGATGGATCAGAAAGCAATTTTTTATAATCTTTTGTAAACTTGGAGTTCATGTCCATAAGAATGACCATGGTTTGCAACCTGATAACCCTAATTCTTCTAAAACTTCCAATGTATACTTTCTTTGACATATGAAAATCCCTTTGCTAGACCTAGCTATCTCAAGTCCTAAAAATATTTCACATCACCAAAGTCCTTAGTTTTAAGTTCTAAACTAAGAACATATTTTGTAGCAGATATATATCTTTATTATTGCCAAAAAATGAGTATATCATCGACATAAACAAGTAAGTCAGTAAAAGAAGTTTTATTTTCTAAATGAAAAGTGAATGGTCTGAGGAATATTGAGAAAAATCTGAAGTAATTAAGATAGATGAAAATTTATTGTACCATTATCGTGAGACCTGTTTTAGACCATATAATGATTTGTGTAATTTGCAAACTAGTCTTTCAAGTAAAAGCTCTCTCTGATTTGGAATCTAACCTTGAGGAATGTTCATATAAATTTATTCATCTAACTCACCATGAAGAAAAGCATTAGTTATATCCAATTGATTAATGTACCAATTATGAGAAGCAAATAAGGATAATAAAACTCCTACACTAACCATTTTAGCAACACGGCTGAAAGTATCTAAGTAATCAAGACCTTCCTGTTGAGTGAACCCTTTGGCTACTAATCAAGCCTTGTATTTATTAACACTACCATCAGAATTATACTTAATTTTATATACTGATTTACAACCTATAACATGTTTATCAAGAGGCAAGGAAACAATGGACCAAGTTTTGTTGTCTAACAATGCATTTATCTTAGATAACATGGAAAATTTCCATTTTGTAGATTTATTAGCCTCAGTAAAATTTCTAGGTTTAGATTCTGTAGTAATTGACAAACTAAAAAACCTAAAAGAAGAACTCAATTTATCATAAGAAATTACAGAAGACAATGGATAAGGTATTTTATATGAATAGGAAGTAGGATTATGAGAGAGTTGAGAACAATGATAATCTGCCATATATTTTGGTGTTCTAATTTGTCTTTTTGGCCGAGTAGATTGAAATTGTGAAGGAATATTAGGGACAACAGACAAAGAATCATCAACAATGGAACAATCGAGATTATTATTCACAGAAGACAAAGAATCATTGGATATTAAAGGCAAAGAATCTGTATTGTCATGATGAGGAATAATATCAAAACAAGGAGCAATATGAGAAATAGAAGACTCATGTGAAGAATGCAATGTGTAATGAATTATTGATAACAATTGGCAAATCAGATAAAGGTAATGGAAGAAAAGAATTTGGTAACAAATCAAACACAATTTGAACTGGATTTTTATCTTTAAATGAGAAGAAATCTTAATGAAATACGACATTTCTTGAAATCAAAATTTTATTACTGATAAGATCTAAGACCTTATAGCCTTTGTACCCTGATGGGTACCCTAAAAATATAACAGGAAAAGCCTTATGAGAGAATTTATATCTTTGAGAAGAAATTGTTGATACATAACAAAGACAATCAAAAGTTCTTAAATGACTATAATCACGTAATTTTCCAGTTTAAACCTCATAGGTAGACTTATCATTTAAAATTGCAGCAGGAGTCCTACTAATCAAATAAGTTGCAGTGAGAAAAATATCACTCCGATATAAAGAGATATGTTTGATTGAAAAAACAAAGCTCTAATTACGTTTAAAAGATGTTGATGTTTACATTCCACAACAGAATTTTGTTGTGGAGTGTAAGAACAAGAATGAAAATGTATAATACCTTTGTTATCGGATACGAGAGGTAGGAAGAGAGAAATGAGAGAAATGAAAAAATGAGTTTTTATTAATTGAATAAAAATCGTCTTGCAATGGATTTATATAAAATTAATATCAAAGAAACTAATTACATATTTATTCTAATAATCTAAAATTAACTAATTAATTAAATTAATATATCCTAACAAAATGTTATATTTTCTAATACTCTTGTTGTCAAATATGGGCTTAAATTTCTTTGTTACAAAGAAATATCTCAACTATTCCAACTTTTATTAGTGAGAGTGTTTATGTGAATATTTCGATAAAGTTAATATATCTAATTTTTTAATTCAGATTAACATTTAAATTATAATTTATATTATCATTTTTTTCTTATATTTTCATTGAGATGACTATTTTATGATTCAAATATTCTCTATATAATGTCTATAATATGTCTATTAGAACCTGTGTTTTCTTGAATGTTGACAAGTGATATTTTACAAATTACAAGTATTGATTTAAATAGATTCTAATTAAGTTTCTAATTTTATTTCACAAATGACTTCGAGACAAATATTTAATGTGATCTAAACCAAATCTAGTAACGCAAAATAGGATTAATTTATATTATAGTTAGCTAACAAAAAAAAGGAGAGGCTACTTGATATAACAAGTGAATTTAATTTAGCAAAAACATGTTTAATAACAACAAAAAATGTTGACAAGAACCAGAATAATTATGATTAGATAAAGAAAAATCAAATCATTCTCAACCATCCATTTTAAGAATATGGATGAAATAAATTTTATGGAAAATATATATTATTTTATCCTTAAAAATAGTTGTCAAATAGATCTATAAATATATTCAACATCAGCTTTTGATCCATATTCAAACTACCAATAATTTTTTCCTAATATATATAAGTTTTTCTTAAAAAAATCATATAATTTGCATGGATTATATGAACGATAACCTTACGTCATCGTTAACGCATTAAAATTGCTGATTTGTGGAGAGGGTGTGTTCGAGCTGACGTAAAATTAATTTTACCATATATATATATATATATATCATATTAAAATAATTTATTTGGTTAATTCGCATATGTATTATCATTTGAAAAATCCATACAGGACCTTTACATAACCACAAAGACAAGCGGACACCTAAACGCAACCACTCCATTTTTATTTTTATTTTATTTAATTTTGTAACACTACTCCAATTTTATTAATATGTATATATATAGATATATTATGTTTTTTTTTAAATTGTAACATCAATTTTTGTATTTTTTATATCCAAACCAACACACCGTCCTATACGCAATAATATATATATATATATATATAAATATTTGGGCATCCTTACATTTTTAATAAAAACATGACAAACTTTAACCCCACCGACAAAATGAATAGCATACTTTGATTACAAATAGAAAACGAAATAAATGCGAACGCGTTTACACGTGTCCCCAATTCACTTCAATTCTTTTTTTCTATCAGAATTCCAATATTATCTATCCCTTTTAATTTAATTTTATTTCGAATCGGAATAACCAAAAGAAAATAAAAATAAGACAGAATCAGAATATGTAAGAAAAAAAATGAGTATATAATCTGCTTCTATTTGTAAAAAAAATATCGAAACAAAGAAGTGAGTACCCAACAAGAGGAAAATTACCATAATATTAATATAGTTATATATGTATATAACAATTTCAAATATTGCATAATTATTCCACACAAAAAGTTAAATTTGGTAGTATAAATTCAAAACCCTTGGGACCGTTGCCAGTGATAAATACGGTAACGTTCAATCTGAAAATAATAGATTACATATAATTTGCATAGGATATTTAATACATTCTTTTTTTCTCTAATAAAAAGATATATAATACATTCTTTTTAATAGTGTATTTTCACTTAGAAAAAATTTGTAATGTTTATATGGCTAAATATTTACAAAATTTACATAAGATTATTGTAATGTTAATATTTGCAAAAAAATAAGAGAGAGAAAAAGTAAATGGTGGAGTCAATGAAGAATTATAATTGATAAATGTGAAATACTATTTTTTTGTGGAGACAATGAGTTTTAGTTCTACATTTCACAATTTTTATTTTTTTTTTGTCAAATTCTTCTAAAATTTATTTAAAAATTAATTAATAGTATAGTTTTTGGAGATTTATCAATAAGAGAAGATGACTTCAAATTCGTAAAATTATAAATAAATAAATAAAAACTAATGGTCGGACTTTAATATATAAAGGGGAAAGGAGTGAACTATTATTCTCTCTATATATAGTAAGCACCAAAGTCTTGGTGATCACTTTCACAAGAAAATAATATCATTACTCTTTCTTTTAAAAAGATTCTCATAATATATTTTTTTTTTCAAAAAGAAAAAAATAATAATAATGAGTGATCCCAAGTACGCTTATCCTTACCCAGCTCAAGGTAATTTATCATACAAAAATCTTTAAATTTTTTTTGTTGTTAATTTATGGGATATAATTCAATTATTTTCTCCATGATTTATATGATTTAATTCATAATTTATGTTGTATGTTGTATTTATGCAAATGAATTCCCTTTTTTATTGTTGTAAATCAAAGTGTAATAAGAAAAGATTATTGGTCATAATTAGGTTATTACCAGGGGCCGCCGGTGATGGCTCCGCCGCAGTATGCAGCTCCGCCGCCTAGACGGCAGCCTGGTTTCCTTGAAGGATGGTGATGCTTTTCTCTCTCTTTTATGATATATATCTATATATATATAATTGTCGTTCTTGAAAAAAAAAACGATAAAGAAGATTATGTCCCAAGTATGATTTTCATATATAATATCAAAATTTAAAATTTTGATCAAATTTATTCCCATTATTGTTTGTTGATTTGTTGTGATATAATTCATTTTAATGGTTTAATTTAGAAATATATTGTAAATTTATATTTTCAAAAGAATAGTTATATATATTAACATTATAATAGTATAATTTATTTTATTTAACAAAAAATATAAATAATTTGTGTATTTAAAAATATGATAATGAATTTGGTGTGGTGTTGCAGCCTTGCGGCGTTGTGTTGCTGTTGCTTACTTGACGAGTGTTGCTGTGATCCGACCATCATATTTTTTGATTGATATTAATATTTACTTCTGTAATTCCCTCCAAAGATTAATATTAATAATAATAAAACGTAATTTATAAATAAAAACAATCCTTTTGATTTGTCTTATTTAACTCAACGTTAACTTAACGTGTATACTCGAAAATCTAACAAAAAATTTAAAAAAATCTTTATTTTTTATTTATGAAAATATATACTGTTTAAAATTTCTGTTGTTAAAAATGTAAATATTTAGAGATGATTTAGAAATTAAGATTGATTTTCGAGCGTTTCTGAACATTTTTCGAACAATTTTTAAACGTTTTCGAACGATTTTCGGACGTTTTCGGATTTCACAGATGTCGTATGAATCTCACAGGATCGCATATAATACGATCTTATAAAATTACATAGATCTCGTAAGTTCATATAAATCATAGAATCGCATGATCTTAAAAGATAATATCTCACAAACCATATGATTTTACAATTCGTATATATAATAAAGACAATTTAAGAATTTTAATATTATAAAAATATCATTGCCCGATCGGGCAAGACGAAGTACACGTCTTGAAATCAAAATAACAATTGAAGAAATTTTTAAAATTATTCTAAATTGTAATATTGATTATTAAATAATTTATTAGTTACTCGTTAAACAATCAAAACGATGATTTTCAAATACAAGTTTCTTAACCAAAAGTCAATAACCGGACAAAATCAAACCGGTATTCATCCTCTTCATGCAAACCGAGGACTTTTATCATTCTCATAAAACGTTCTAAAAAAACAAAAATTGAGTTATTTTGCATATGCAAAATTCAATTCCCAAAACTCCTAAAATTACAAATTTTTAATACTTCTTAGAAAAAAATCCAATTTTTCTTTTTTGCAAACCGGTCGGTTTACTTCTCACTTCTTAGAACCACTTGCCTCTTCATACTCAGCCTCCGGCGTCTGTTCACCACCGCCGTTTCCTCCGGCCGTAGACCCACCGCCGGAAGATCCTTTAGACATATATTCACCAATTTTCGAAACAGCCTTATTAGCAGCTTCAAGCTTTGCCTTAATCTCATCAATATTTTCGCCCGTCGTTACGTTCCTAAGATCAGATACAGCGGAATCGATCTCCGTGACAATTTCCGCAGGAATCTTATCTTTATATTCATTCAAACTCTTCTCAATACTGTAAATCGTCGTATCGGCATTGTTCTTAATATCAATCAAAGCTTTCTTTTCTTGATCCTTTTGAGCATGAAGTTCTGCTTCTTTCACCATTCTTTCAATTTCATCATCCGATAAACCTCCCGATGATCGAATCGTGATTTGTTGTTCTTTACCTGTTGCTTTATCTTTAGCTGAGACCGTTACTATACCGTTAGCGTCGATATCGAATGTCACTTCGATTTGAGGCATACCCCTTGGAGCCGGAGGGATGCCCACGAGCTCAAATTCGCCGAGGGATTTGTTATCAGCCGCCATTTCACGTTCACCTTGAAGAACTTTGATTCCAACTTGTGTTTGATTGTCAGCCGCCGTTGAGAAAACCTGCGAATTACGTCGGGAAATAGGGTTAATACTGCGAATTACGTCGGGAAATAGGGTTAATACTGCGAATTACGTAGGGAAATAGGGTTAATAATGATAGTTTAGTTTAACGAAGTCGTAATCGAGTCTTTTACCTGTGATTTCTTCGTGGGGATAGTCGTGTTTCGGTTGATCAATCGGGTGAAAACTCCACCGAGAGTTTCGATACCGAGCGAAAGAGGGGTGACATCTAAAAGAAGTAATTCCTTTACATCGCCACGAAGAATACCACCTTGAATAGCAGCTCCCATGGCTACTGCTTCATCGGGGTTAACACCTTTACTCGGACTCTTCCCGAAGATCTCTGCAACAATTTCTTGAACTTTTGGAACACGGGTCATTCCACCGACAAGTAAAACCTCGTCAACTTCTTTTACAGTGATTCCCGCATCTTTTAAGCAATTTTGGCACGGGGATCTTGTTCGTTCAATCAAGTTGTTAACCAAAGCTTCAAACTTTGACCTAGTTAGGGTTATGTTCAAGTGTTTAGCACCAGAAGCATCGGCGGTTATGAATGGAAGGTTGATTTCGGTTTGAGATGTCGATGAAAGCTCGATTTTCGCCTTTTCAGCAGCTTCTCTTAGCCTTTGAAGGGCTAATCTATCTTTCGTTAGATCAATTCCATCAGTTCTTTTGAATTCACTAACCAAATACTCTAACAAGGTGTTGTCAAAATCTTCTCCTCCCAAAAAGGTATCTCCGTTTGTTGATTTCACCTGTTACAGAGACTGTTTATAGGACTGCACATGAAATTAGGGGTGTAAAATGAGCTGGCTCGGCTCGGCTCAACTCGCCAAAAAATGGGCTGGCTCAGCTCGGCTCGTTTTCAAAACGAACTAGAAAATACCAGCTCATGTCAGCTCGTCTTTAGCTCGTCTAGAATTGTAGTATATTAATATTATATATTTTTGTTCGACAAATCAAATAGAATATATAAAATATAAAAACAGTAATTTAAATACAAAGTTATTAAATATAAAAAATACTAATTAGAAAATAAATCTATCGAAAATAAAATAAAATATCGAATATATAAACATATTTTTTTATAATAGTTATTAAAATATTTTATTTCTTTGTTTGTTAAAAAATTATATTAATTTGGTATGAATAAAAAATAATAATATTATTATATGTAAATAATATATTAATTTTCTTTAAATAATATTTAATAAATGCAAAGAAGATGTATAATATGTAAAAATAAAAAAATTTGTGCTTTTGTACTCAGCTCGTGAGCCACCTCGTTTAAACTCTAATTCGTTCCAGCTCAGCTCGTCAGCTCATTTTCTAAACGAGCTGGCATAATACCCAGCTCGGCTCGCGAGCTGGCAACTCATTTTACACCCCTAAATGAAATCATAGGTAAAAAGATAGTAATAGACAAAAGATATACCTCGAAAACACCATTGGAGATTTCCAAAATGGAAACATCAAAGGTTCCTCCTCCAAGATCGAACACAGCTATGATACCTTCCTTGTTATTCATACCGTATGATAGAGCAGCAGCTGTTGGTTCATTGATGATCCTCTGAACATCAAGACCGGCGATTCTTCCAGCATCTTTTGTGGCTTGTCTTTGAGCATCATTGAAATAAGCTGGAACAGTAATGACAGCTTTGGTAATCGTTTTTCCAAGGTAGGATTCAGCAGTTTCCTTCATTTTGGTAAGAACAAAAGCTCCAATTTGACTAGGAGAGTACTTTTGTCCATTTGCTTCAACCCAAGCATCACCATTTGGAGCTTTAACTATCTTATATGGAACCATTTTCATCTCTTTTTGTGTCTGAGAATCTTCAAATCGTCTCCCTATTAAACGTTTTGTTCCAAAAACTGTGTTTGTTGGGTTTGTGACTGCCTGACGTTTGGCTGGAGTTCCCACAAGAAGTTCACCTTTCTGGTTAATCGCAACTACTGAAGGCGTAGTTCGAGTTCCTTCCGCATTCTCAATCACCTTAGGGGTCTGTTAATCGAGACGTGATTCAATAAATTTACCATGAAAATTCAACACATTTCATCTCAATAGCAAGAATGAAGAACAAAATTTTTACCTTTCCTTCCATTACGGCTACACATGAATTGGTAGTACCCAAATCAATACCAATAACATCATTCCCGGCGGGTCTTGAACTGTATTGGATAGATCAATCACACACGTAAGGCTAAATAAGCAATTCAAGGGATTGATTAAACTGTAAAAAGAGGAGCCCTAAGTACCTGAAAGGCCTCGCCAAGATACCTAATTTCCCAACCAAAGACGTTTTTCCATTTGTAGATAGCTGCATCGAGAACTGATCGATTAAGCTTCATTCGAATATATGTTCAATAAGGCAAGAACAAAGTCGAATTTATTCAGCTACTGAAGAACTTCAAACACAAAGATTACTAATACAACACCCCCAAAAATCAGAATATTGAAGCACATCGAAATCTAGATCCCACGAGCAAAGAAATACTTCATCACCACCTAACTACGTAGATTCATGTTCTCTCCAGAATCCTAAGCTCGATTTCATCCATAAGAACGGATCGAACAAAAAACAGCAAACACTCATCTTATCCATTTCCATGAAAACATAACGCAATTTCTCAGGAAAACAAGATACACAAGGAGATGAGAGTAAGGAATATGATACGTACAGACTTATATGCGGAGACAGAAGTCGTGTGGAGCTCCCGGCGGCGGAGCGAGCGAAGAAGAACAGCGGTGGCCATCGGAAACGTACGCGAGATTTTAAGAATCGTAGGGTTTAAAGCTCAGAGACAAAGAGAAATGACTAACAGCTCGTAGGGTTTAAGGGACATTTCGATTGTATAATTACCGTTATATCCTTCTGGCTTCTAGAAATTACCCGATTCTTCCGCTTGGAATTACGAGGGTAATTTAGGAAATAAAAAGCCATTTTCCCTTTTGATTCGTGGGCTACAAAGTCAGTCCGACGTTTTGCCCTTTTCAACTTAAATGGGCCAATTTTGGGCTTTATTAGTTAGCCCAAACTATTTTTATTACTTATTGTGAATTATAATTTTTTTTAAATGTAACAAGTAATTTTATTTATTAACTTCTTAATATTTATTTATAAATAATGGTAATTTTTATAAAATTTCCACAAATTCAAAGTCAATAACACTTGAGTTAAAAACTTTTGTTCATCTCCTTAATTTGTTTGAATCATAATTTTTATCCTTTCTTTTTTCGATTCATAAGTACTATTTTAATACCACAATCCAAATTTTATGTATCAATACATGTCTCTCAAAATAATATTCTATTAAGCTAAAAAAAAAGTATTTTATATCCTATTCACTCATAGATAATTTCTTTTGGAATAAATCACGTGAATTAGTTCTTTTTTAGTTAGCCATATTATGTTTTGAATTTTCCTTAAGTAGTAATTAAAAAAGTTATTATCATAATAAAATTTATAATAAAGTTTATAGAATCATAAATTTAAATAATTGATATAGAGATGAATGTGAATATTTAGTGTTTTGTTTTATTTATATTACGTATATTTATATCTTTATGCGATTTGAAATTTTAATTTTACATTATATTTGATGATTATTGATTTTTTATTAAAGTGTTTTTATATATATTTTATACGTTAACAAAATTTAGATTCAGATACGAATATCTGTATATCCAACGGATATCCGTACATTCGACAAATATTCATATTTACAAATATCCGAATTTACAAATACAAATAAAAATACTAAATTTGGATATTCGATGAATATAAATACAAATAATCCGATATTCGCAAATATCCGTTATTTGCCCAACTCTAAATGAACCTACCTTTGAATATAAGACCCATATTAGTTTCGAGAGATTATATTTCATTTTATAAGTTGAGATTTTTTATTCCAAATCCCCAGCCACTCCATAAAAAAGCCAAGCATATAGAGTTAAAGAGATTCGATTTCCGATATCACTAAATTCAACAATTTATACTTTACGATTATATCTAAATTTGTATTTATCCTTTAAATATTTGAATTTTCAATTCCAACGCTGAAATACCGACTCCTAAATCCTAATAGAAACAATTAAATGTTATCCATAAAATATAGCTTCAATGACATTTAATTAAACAATGAGAAATCTTAAGCAACAAAGACAAGAAAAAAAAACAAAAGAAAATAATAAAAAAGAGATTACAAATTTGTCGTTCAACATAGAGAATCACAATCTTTGTACAACTATCATTACAAATTATTTTTATTGTCCTTGAATCACCCAAACAAAACCAAAGTTTGAATTTTTAGGTTATTGGTATTATTTTTTCATTCATTTCACCATATTATACATCTAAAATGAAACCCTAAAACCTTTAGTAACAAACAAATAGTGACTTATAACAATGAAATGAATTGACAATTAAAGAAACAATTTTTTGTAAAATGAGTGCTTATGTTCATACGGTAGAGTCTCTAAATGAAAAAGAGACTTCTATAGTAACATAAACTGACGAAGTGATTATGTTCATACGGTAGAGTCTCTAAATGAAAAGGAGACTTCTATAGTAACATAAACTGATGAGGTGATTATTCAGTAGGACAAAATGTATATGGTTAATATCGAACAAACCCGAAAGAAATGACTGACCTATTTGGTGATTTCCGTCGTCGCCCTCATCGAACCGAATTGAATCTGAATTACCGATTGGTCGCACCGAAATCTGAATTACTTGCCTTTTTTCTTTCCAGGAGCAACATTTGTTTTAGGTCTACGTTTTCGGGTAAAAGCAAACTCTCCAAATTTATGACCAACTTTTCCTTCGGTGATTTTCGCACGAACAAAAGTTTTGCCATTGTAAATTCGTACGGAGGTATCGATGAATTCCGGTAAAATTGAAGATCTACGTGACCAAATTTTCTTGTTTATAAGAAGATCTTTCTTCTTCTTCATTTTCATCAGAAATGCATCAACAAATGCCCCTTTCCATAAGGGTCTTGAACTGTATTGAACAGATCAGACACATAACCTAAGGCTAAGAACATACTTCAAGGAATTCATTAAGCTGAAAAAAAAAGAATGAATGTCGAATTACCTGAAAGGTCTTGCCAAGAAATCCAATTTCCCAATTGAAGACGTTTGTATATTTGTAGATAACTGCAAAAAGAATTGACGATTAAACTTCAATCGAATACATGTTCATTAAGGCAAGAACAAGTCGGATTTAATCAACTAATTAAGCTTCAATCGAATACAACATGATCATTAAGGCAAGAACAAGTCTGATTTATTCAGCTAATTAAGCCTCAATTCAAATACATGTTCATAAAGGCAAGAACGAGTCTGATTTATTCAACTAATTAAGCTTCAATACGAATACAGGTTCATCAAGGCAAGAACAAGCCGGATTTATTCAGCTAACGACGAACTTCAATCAAATACATGTTCATTAAGGCAAGAACAAATCGGATTTATTCTGCTAATTAAGCTTCAATTCGAATACAGGTTCATCAAGGCAAGAACAAGCCGGATTTATTCAGCTAATGAAGAACTTCAATCGAATACATGTTCATTAAGGCAAGAACAGATCGGATTTATTCTGCTAATTAAGCTTCAATTCGAATACAGGTTCATCAAGGCAAGAACAAGCCGGATTTATTCAGCTAATGATCCACCACCAAAGATCAGGGCAATTAAGCAATTCGAAATCTAGATCGCAAGAGCTAAGAACGAATTAATGACCAAATTTCGTAGATTCTAATCCTAAGTCCGATTTCATCTGGGAAAAAATGAAGACGGAGCAAACAAAAACATCGAAGACCGATCTTCTCCATTTCCATGAAAACCACTACGCAATTTCTCAGGAAAACAAGACACAGAAGAAGATGAGATTAAGGGATATGATATACGTACAGACTTATAAGCGGAGACAGAAGCTGTGTGGAGATCTCGGCGGCGGAGTGAACTAAGAAGAGCTGCGGTGGCCATCTGGAATCTTCAGAGAGGTTTTAAGAGTTGTAAGTGAAAGCGTTGGTCTCCTCCTCCGGCGTGGCAGCGGCGGACAGGCTGAACAGAAACACAACGGCGGCAAGCTGTTCGGCGGCGGTGAAGGTGAAGCTAGAGAGAAAAGAGGAGAGTTAGGGTTTCGATTTACCCTACTGTCTGAAGAACCAGTGGTGGGCCGGGCTGAGCAGAAATATATGGATCGGGCCGTCCTTTGAATACATATGTCAGTCAAGAAATAAAATATATATTTTATAGCCCATTTATTAATTGCAATTTTCTTAAAAGTAAAACTTATTTGATTAGTTTTTATTATTTAACATTCCATGTTTTGATTTTTCCTTAGGTATTAATTTAAAAAATTAAAATCATACTAAAATTTAGAATATCAAAATACGGTCTGATCCGGGGATACTTTCGGATATCCATCCGAAAAATAACAGGTTCAAATCCTAGAATTATAAATCTATTGGTTACATTCGGATTTGAGCTCGAAATGCTAATAAATCCATTAGATTTTGGATTGACCCGTCGCACTTTCTAATTATATTAAAATATAATTAATTTATTATTTAGTTTTTTATAATTTTTATTAATTGAATGTGGATGATAATTTGTATGGTTTAAAATCTAATATTACCACAACAATAACTACGACCTAGGAGAGTATACAAATGAGTTTATTTGAGTTTAAAATTTTGAATTGGTCATATAATAATTTTTTTATATTATTTTAATATTTTTGTGTAAAATTTATTATGTAACTTAGTATTATATGATTTTTTTCAGAAAATACTAAAGTTCAAAATAATATTAATATAAGTTCTCGGTCAAGTCCGAACCCGCCCGAAGCTCACTAGGTCAGGGTGTGGGCCTAAAATTTCAAGTCTATTAAATTTCGGTTCGGTGTCCGACCCGTTTGAGATCCCTACTAAAATTCATAATATTAAATATATATATATATATAAATGATTCTAACTAAGGGTAGGCGTTTCGAGTTCCGGGACGAGTTTTTCGGGTTCAATTCATCGGGTTCTAAAAAATTGAAACAAAAAAAACCCATTTGGTTTTGCGATAGGTTCCTCGGGTTTTGGGTTGGGATTGGGTTGTTCGGGTTTTGAAACATTGAACCCAAAAAAACTCGAATTGTATTTGGGTTCTTTCGGGTTCTTTGGATTCCTCGGATTTCTTTTTTGTTATTTAAGTACAGGTAATTCGGGTTTTAAACGGATAATCCGAGTTTTAAACGGATAATTCGAGTTTAAATGAGTAATTCGGATTTAAACGGGTAATTCGGATTTAAACGGGTAATTCGGATTCCAAATTTAACATACAAAAAATTAGATTAGGGTTTTTTTTCCGGGATCCTCGGGTTCTCCCGAACCCAATCCGGACCGACCCGAGCTCATTTGGGTTTTAGATTTTGAACCATATGGGTTTTCTACAAAACTCGTTTATCTCACGAGTTGGATTTTTCCGGTTGGATCGGTCCAGATAACTCGAAACGCCCATCCCTAATTCTACCATTTATTTAAATAAAATATATTAAAACCTATATATAAGAAAAGGACAACATTAATCAATGTAAGCAAGAAAATAAAAAATGAAACCAAGGGACCAAACCAAAGGAGATACCAAAGATTATGAAAGCAATGGCAATTGTATTACAACAACTAAGAGAAATAAACTATTTAACATACAAGTAAAAGATAATGAATGATACTTCTTCTTAAACAAAAGGAGAAAACTTTACTTGATTCGATCAAATATTCATTCATTCATTCATTTATTCACGTAGCGAAAAGAGAAGGATTAGCCGTTGCAGTACCCACTTGAACCTCAAGCATCTCCAAACGACGTTCTAGAAGATCTAACTTTTCGTTCAACGATGCCAATTTGCTTTTCGTTGTTGCCTCTTGACACCAAGATAAAACAATGTTAATAACTACGTAATTACTTCGATTGAAGATTGTTTAAAGTTCATGTTGGAACTGAATATGTTAAATATGAGTTTAGATCGAACTAATCTCGAAAACTAACTAAAATATTTAAGATTGTTTATCATCATATATATATATATATATAAGAATCTATAATTCATGTATTAGCCGATATGAAACAACACAACATAACACTTTTTTCACAACCATATTCGAAGCTGAAGCATAAACATGACAATCAGGGATCCAACATCGATATATTCAAATCAGAACGAATCAATCTTTGATACTATGATTAATAATCAAAGATGCATTCAATATATCCTTCACAATTGATACAAATATTATATATAGCATCCAGATTCGAAGCTGAAGCATAAACATGACTATCAGAATCCAACATCGATATATTCAAATCAGAACGAATCAATCTTTGATACTATGATTAATAATCAAAGATGCATTCAATCTATCCTTCATAATTGATACAAATATTATATATAGCATCCAGATTCGAAACTGAATCATAAGCATGAGAATCAGGGATCCAACATCGATATATTCAAATCAGAACGTACAATCTCTGATACAATGATAAATAATCAAAGATGCATTCAATCTATCCTTCACAACTGATATAAATATTATATATATGTATATGAACTATGGAAGAATCTCTGAAAAAATCATCTGCTTGGCTTTGGAAAGAGATTCCAAGAGTTTGAAAGTAAGTGAATGAAAGAAGAACAGTTCAGAAGAAGATCAATTTACTGCAATTGATCCACCTTGAGATGGATTTTACAGAATTTAAAGGCTAAAATGATCACAAAAGGATCAAATGTGACTCAATTCAACACATAGACTAAAATTGAATTCAAATTCATGAACTAAATAATCATCATTTAGAACTTCCATTTCCCCATCACAATAATCATGAATCTAAATCCATCTACTTTCTAATACAGAAACCCTTTTCTGTAGAACCCTAAAAGTTTCTAAATTTGGGGATAAAGCCAATCGAACTACAACCAACTCGAAATTTCAGCAAATGGTTAAACAATTCAGCGGAAATTCCAAAAATTAGGTCAAGAATAGAATGAAATACAGAATATATGGAAATTTCAGCAAATGGTTAAACAATTCAGCGGAAATTCCAAAAATTAGGTCAAAATAGAATGAAATACAGAATCTATGGAAATTTCAGCAAATGGTTAAACAATTCAGCGGAAATTCCAAAAATTAGGTCAAAATAGAATGAAATACAGAATCTATGGAAACAAGTCGAAAGAGAGAATCAAGTACCGAATTGAACGAGGAATTCAAAGAGACGACGAACGTTGAGTGAGATATGAGAAATGAATTCCCGATTTTCCCAATCTGCTTGAACAGCGATTCCCACATTGACGGCGTTTGTGATTCCTCCTCCTGCTTTCGCCATTAACGCCCAAAAATCGAGCTTTTACAGGAAAAAAAAAGTAGAAAAGCTTTTTTATTATACCCTTTTGGATTAGGTTTCTACCTGCAAAAAATGATTGGGCGATT
This sequence comes from Gynandropsis gynandra, assembly GCA_036759665.1. Classification (NCBI taxonomy): domain Eukaryota; kingdom Viridiplantae; phylum Streptophyta; class Magnoliopsida; order Brassicales; family Cleomaceae; genus Gynandropsis; species Gynandropsis gynandra. The sequence goes on along the minus strand of CM071874.1, from coordinate 433,340 downwards.
GATGGTGGGCGAGGGGGTCTCCTTTTCTTGATTTATGCTGGCGAGGTTAGAAAGAGAATGAGATAATAATATTGGGGTTTTAGTGATATAAATATAAAATTAAGGGGTCAAATTTTGATTTTTGAAAGTAATGCGGTGAGGGCGGTTGGTACGGTGGGAGGGGTTGCCGTTGATTTTGTAATTCATAGATTGCGTTGGGGGATGAAACGTCACTCTTAAATCTCAATGACAAACAAGAAGATGAAAGCGATGTAAATAATTATATTTAACTTAAATATTAAATATATATCCTTCTAAGTAAAATCTTATGTTTATTTATTTGATATTTATATTGATTCGAATTTTAATGGGATAAAAAATTAAAATTAGATCTAAATTAGGATCAAAATTAAATTTAATACAGATCAAAATTGAATCCAAATTATGATTAAAATTGAACCTAAACCGAATCAAAAATTGAACTCAAATTCTGGTCAAAATTGAACTTATATCGGAGCAAAATTGGATCCAAATTCTGATAAAAATTGAGTATAAATCGGGTTCAAAATTAATCATAAATTCTAGTCAAAATTAATCCTAAATCAGATCAAATTTAGTTCTAAACCAGATCCAAAATTAATCTAAACCGGATCAACACTAGGATATTTAATGAAATTTAAATGGAGAGGTTATAAGGAGGATTGCAAAAAATGAGGGAAAATATAATTAGAATCAAAACATGAAGAAAAATAGAATGAATACGAAACATGAGCACATTGATTCAATTATGGAATCATGAATAGTCATAGTTCAATTAGTAGCGAATAAAAAGTTTCAGTCAGAATTCAAATGAATCTCGTATTAGATTATATATATATATAATACAAATTCTAATAGAAATCTATGTTTCTATATATATTTTTATTTTTTTAATAATTAATAGATTTTTTATTTGTTTTTTAATTGAGATTCTTAGAATCTATGGTTTCACCTTACTTATCCGGATCACATACAAGCAAATGGATCTTATTTTAATTCGGTTGAAATGATGAAAAATAAACTTTTCCTCTTTTTTTATGAAAAAAAAATAAGAAAGAAGAATGAAATTCTTTTCACTTCAATATTTTATTTTTAATTTAATATCGATATTTGAATGTGAAATAGAAAGATTTAAATTTAAAAAGACAATACAAGATTGATTCTGTAATGACTATATTCTGGAACGGAAAGATTCGAACCTCCGAATAGCATCACGACGCTTTTATTGCTTTCCCACAATCCCGTTTTCACGATTTAGGTTGCTCCCATTTCGCTCGCCGCTATTACGGAAATCGCTTTTACTTTTTTTTCTCTGGCTACTAAGATGTTTCAGTTCATCTGACTGTCTCTTGTCAGCCCATAGATTTAACAGCAGTTCAAAAGGTTAATCTATTCGGGATCTCCGGATCTACGTTTATTTTTAAATCTCCGAAGCATTTTATCGTTCACTACGTCCTTCCTCGTCTCGATGAATAATTGGATTTTTTTTTAAATTGTTATTAAAAAATTTAAAAATATATTATATAACACGTATTTTTATCTATCCAATTGTTTTATAATGAAACGAAACTTTTTTTATTAATGAAATTAAAACGAATATATGAATAAACATAATAATGAATTTATTATATATCATCAAATCTTATCCGCATATCTATCAAATCAGTATCATTTTTTTTCTTTCAACAACGAAGTTTCAAAACTTTTTACAAAATAAATAAATAAATATATATAATAATAAAAAAAATTATTAGACAAAAGAATGGTGGAGTATTGCTCCCTATTCAATTTGTGGGCTTAATTAATGATTCGTTTTAGATTTAACCTTAAGCCATTACAAGGTTCTTCTGTAATGGGCTTCGAGTGAGGCTCTCATTTATGTTATTTAACATAATTTTACCCATTTTGTATCTTGAGTTATAATTGAAGAATCTACACGTTTTAAAATTATTTAAAGATTCTAATCATAAATTATAATTACCAAATGTGATTAAGGTAAAAAGAATAAGAAGAAGAATAATAATAAATTAATGGAAAATCCCTTTTTCTTTTATCGGAGGACTAAATGTTCATTACTTAAATTGTCTCTCCCAAAAATAACAAATAATTAAAACAAATTAAAAAATGGTACATTCCATCGATCTTCTTTTTTACTTTCTGCCTTAGTAATTCCCTTCTTTTTATATATTTTTTTCACTAATATGTGTGAATTATCCTTTTTGGTAATATATTTACACGTTTAGATCTCAGTATATATACATATCTACGTATCTCCATCTGTATATACGTATTTTTCTTCATCCAAATCCATTTTGACATTCAATTACATTAAAAGAACCGTGATGGACGTTGGAGCTCCGGCAATGCATTCGGGTCGGGTCAAAATTAGGGTTTTTATTGAGGTTCTTCTTATGCTTCTCCTTGTTCATGGTGTTCGTTCCCATGCAAACCAGTATGTTTTCACTTTCTCATTCCCTATTTTTTTTTATTTTTTAAAAATAATAATAATTGTAAAATTGTTGAACCTTTATATAAATACATTTTCCGTTAATAAAAAATATGTCTTCCATCTAATATTTCTCTTACACTTAGAATTCTAAGCATTGATTGAAAGCAATAGACAACATCATCAAATATCCTGTAATGAAAATACTTTAATATTTTATATATATATATATATATATTAATTGTGATGATAAGTTAAACTATAGATCTATTAATTAATGATTTTTATATATTATATATTATAATATATATATAAACGTGTACCTTGTGTCTTTTAATTTGATATTTTATATTTCACATAATTTATTTTTATTACAATTTTATTTTTGGATTACAGAAATATATTAAATACCACAGAACCAGGACAACAGCTCGATTCTTCCGCTGTTGAGCTGAGAAGAGTAGGCAATGACCGAGTACGTATCTTTTATTTATAATTTTAATTTTCGATTTTCACGTATCAATTTATTTTTATTTGGTCAAATAAAAAAACTTTTTTTTTTCATTTGAAACTACTCGAAAATTCAATTAGAATATATTTACTTCTTATTTTTACAATTTGAGAATAACCGAGTATGTATCTTCTATTTAGTTATCATTATAATTTTCAATTTTCACGTACCAATTTATTTTTATTTGGTCAGAAAATAACTTGTTTTTTCATTTAAAACAATTCGAATATTTGAATACAATATATTTACTTTTCATTTTTACAAATTGAGATTAACCCATTTTGATATTTCTATTATATACATATAATAATTTTATATATGGTAGTTTTCTATTTTCATGAATCAATTTATTTTTATTTGATCAAATATTCAGATTGATTATATTTACTTCTCATTTTGACAAATTGAGGATATTTCTATTTTATATGTATATATGTATATATTTTGATGTTGGATATGTGAAAATGTTAAAATAATGAAAAATGATTTGGATATTATGTATGTTTGTTAAGGTTGTAGTTGACAATGGAATCATCCAAGTCACATTTTCGAATCCACAAGGCACAATTATTGGAATTAAATACAATGGCATCGACAATCTTCTTAATTCCCAAATCGAATCAGGGTACGTACGTTTATTTATATATATATATATGTTATACCTTAGTTTTTTCTTTATTTTTTCTACGTTAATGCATGTTTATTCACATTATTATACTTCTATCAATTTGTTTATTCATATCAATTATTCATGAACCGACAATCTTTCACACATATGGGTTTACCCTTTTTAAAAAAATTATAACTTTGTATATACTAAGATTTTTATTTCTATTAGTTTGGATATCCTTGATTGAAAATATTTGATTAAATTTTCTTAATTGTATTCAACTGATTTATATATATTTATTATATTATTATTTTTTATAACATAACATGGAATGAGAATTTTTATGTTTCGAGAAAATATTTAAATTTAAATATATAATTAAATTAATTTGAAATATATCATTTAAATAGGTATTGGGACATTGCTTGGTATGAACCGGAAAAAGATCTGCAAATCGACAAGTGAGTTATTTGTTATTAATTTGATGTAACCATTGAAATATATAAATTTAATTTTTCCATTTTGGTATATATATATATATAAGTATTTTTTTCTTTTTAAATTATCAGAATATATGGAACTCAGTTTAATATTATATCTCAAACCAAAGAACAAGTTGAGATTTCTTTCTCACGGAAATGGACGATGTCGGACCGTGGCAAGATAGCCCCGTTGAACGTCGACAAAAGGTATATTAAAATTATAATATTAAAATCTTTATATATATATATATATTCGATTTATATTATCTTTGTTTATTAATTTATATAATAAAATGTGAAATTGAAGATATATAATAAGAAGTGGAGTGTCGGGAATATACATGTACGGTGTATTAGAGAGGTTACAAGGATGGCCCGACGTTGACATGGACCAAATCAGGATCGTCTTCAAGCTCAACCAAAACAAGTATTATTCACTTTCTTTTATTTATTAATTCAACATATTATTTATTTATTTTAATTTTCGTTAAATGTGAATTGAGTCTAATTAATTTTAAAAATTAAATTGAAGGTTTAGGGTTATCTAATATTATTTATAAAAATTCATAGTTTATTTCTTGACCAATATGAGATAACATTGTCTTTAACGTCTATATTCCGTCGTAGAGCATGAATATCGTAATCAAGGTCCAACATTGATATTATTCAAATTAGGACGAATCAGATTGTGATATTGTTATGATAAGTTGTTCCACATCGACTAGGACGTGAACTTTGGACTCATATATATATATATATATATGGTGTTGGACAATCCTAAACTTTTGAGCTAGTTTTTGAGATTATTAGGCTCAAGATCATATTTGACATGGTATCAAAGTCAGATTCGTCCCGATTTAAATATTCCGATGTTGGACTCTATATTATGATATTCACGTTTTAGGATCCTAATTAATGGATGATAATTTGAAAAGAGATATGTTGGGAAATCTCTAATTTCCCGTAATAGATATTTTGTCAAATATATAATTGAATCTAACTAATCTTAAAAACTAATTGGAACGTTAAAAGTTGTTTAATATCATATAAAAATTTATAGTTCATATCATAACCGAGATCAATCAACATATCATAACGATTTTTAAATTAATTATTGAAAATATTAAATATATTATAAAATTTGTTATCTTATAAATATTGGGAGTTGAGGAAATTGTTAATATGTGTGGGAGATATATATATATATATATATATTAATGTATGTTATAATATGAATTTATTAAATATATTTTATGTGATGTGATATTGTAGATTTAATTATATGGCTGTATCGGAGAGTCGACAAAGAAAGATGCCGTCGGAGGCAGACCGTGACACTAACCGATCTCAGCCCCTCGATTATAAAGAGGCTGTCCTTTTGACAAATCCAGTAGAACCTCTGTTTAAAGGAGAGGTATATATATATATATATATATATATATATATATATATATATATATATATATATATATTTATAGATATCTTTTATGCTATATTTAGACATGAGATGAAACCTTGAATTTGAAACAATTTACTCTTTTCTAAACATAAAATATGAAATATATACGGTTTTACTAGAAATTATGTGATTAATGTATCAAGTTATAAATTGTATTTTAGTTTTAAAATTTTAATCGTATATATTTATTATTAATTATTAATAACAAATATGTAAATATATTATTATTATATTATATATATAATATTTTTAAATAAATTATATTTCAAATGCTACTAAATACAAATTATATATAAATGAAACAAAAGTAAAACATAATGAATTTACAGTAGTAACCTTTTGATTTCATTAATTTAATTTGAAATATAGTTTTTATCATCACCATTATCATCATCATCGTTTTATTTTTTTCATTGTTCATAACCTAAATTTGATATTCATTTTTATAATTTCATTATTTATATATAATATTTACGATTTTAAAATATAATTAGAGATTGGATGGTGACGCAGGTAGATGATAAATATATGTATTCTAGTGAAAACAAAGACGATAATGTGCATGGTTGGATATCACCGGACCCGTCGGTAGGGTTTTGGATAATCAGTCCTAGCGATGAGTTCCGTTGCGGTGGACCCACCATGCAAGATCTCACCTTACATGTGGGCCCCACCATCCTCTCGGTCAGTCTTTCACGTCATCTATTTTTAATATATCTATTTCGTAAAATTTTATGATAATTTATGAATTTATATTAAATTTATATAAATTATTTTTTACACATATTTATGAATATTTTTTATTATTTTCATAATAATACATTAATTGTAATTCATTTTAAAAACTAATGTATGGACTTTTACATTATATTTCAAATATAATGTATAAAATTGATCCACAATGATAAATATTATTAAATTGAACAAATTGATCAATTTAAAGTAATATCAAAAGTTTATATATTACTACGATATTAGAATGATAATTTATATACTATTATAGAGTAAAGGATAAATTCATTTTAAAAAATACTTGAACAAATTATTATATTTGTTATAAATTTTAAAACAACTTTATAAATTATTATGAATTTGTTAGATATCATTCCATCCACCATTCAAATTTCGATTCGAAAAGATGATATTCAAATTAGTTGGGTTAAAAATTACAAAAGACATATATAATAAACAATAAAAAATATTATATAAATTAGTTGATAGAAGAATGATGATGTTATGATAAGTTATCTCAAATCGGTTATGATCTAAATTTTAGATTTATATATATGATACTGGATAATCCTAAATTTTTGATCTAGTTTTTGGATTAACTGTTAGATTCAATCCATATTCAACATATAAAAATATAAAAATTATAAAAAAAGTTTGTAGAATCCACATATATATATATATATATTGAATTTCTTAGTGATGGGACAGATGTTTACAAGCACCCATTATGCTGGAAAAGACATGAGGACAGATTACAGAAAAGGAGAGCCATGGAAGAAACTCTTTGGTCCTATCTTTCTTTATCTCAATTCTGCCCCTCATAAAGACAATAATGTCACACTTCATCTATGGACTGATGCCAAAAGACAGGTATATATATTTTTTATATATTTTGTTATGATAAGTTGTCTCACATCGGCTAGGACATGAATTTTGAGACTTGTATATATGGTGTTGGACAACCCTAAACTCTTGAGCTAGTTTTTGGGATTAGTTAGGCCCAACCCATATTTGATATGGTATCAGAGTCCGGTTCGTCCCGATTTAATTATATCGATGTTGGGCTCCCGATTGTGATGTCCACGCTACAGGATCGAGTCTGGACGTGAGGGCGAATGTTATGATAAGTTGTCCCACATCGGCTAGAACATAAACCTTGGGATTTGTATATATGGTGTTGGACAACCCTGAACTCTTGAGCTAACTTTTGGGATTAGTTAGGCGAGTTCATATTTGATATTTTTTATTATATATATATACAACTACAACAAATATAAAAATATTTTATAGATTATATTATATGATCTTAGATGGTTGAAGAGGTCAAAAGTTGGCCTTATGCTTTTGTGAAGTCACCAGATTACCCTCTTTCTCATCAAAGAGGAAGTGTCAAGGGCCAACTCATTGTCAAAGATAGGTATATACATATATATATATATATTATTGATATATATATATATTATTATTAAAATATTATAATAAATAAAATGGAATTTTCAATTTAATATTAACCATTATGTGGCAGCTACATATCTAAAAGTGATATATTGGCCAAATTTGCTTACGTGGGTTTGGCACCACGTGGCGATGCTGGTTCATGGCTTACTGATGTTAAGGTAATAAATTAAATTTAATTATTATTACGTTGTCTTATTTTATATTGATTATAACATGAATTATATATTTATATATATATATGTATATATGATATTAGATAATTATAAACTGTTGATGAGATTAATTAGATCTAAATCATATTTTTACAATTAAATAAATCTTTATATGAATTTATAACATGAAATTTCATGTATATTTTTGGTATATGATCGATCACAAAATGAATATTATATACGTCAAACATAAATTATGGACTCGTATATATATATATATATTACGTTACTTTAAATTTTGAACTGAATTTTAAGTTTAGATAAATCAAATTTAATGTTTGACATGATATAAGAATTCAGTTCGTCATTATTAAATATTTTAATGTTAGATCTTATCAATAATATATACACTATACAATCGAATCTGAACGTAATGAAATTTTTATATTTTGTTGTCTTATATAGATTAATATTTATAAATTTTTTAAAGAAATATTATATAAACTCTATAAACCCTTAAATCTATGTGTTGTTTTATATTAATTGAATATAAATAATAAATTTTTATATACAAAATGGATTTTTGGTTTTTCCAACCCAAGATCAAATGATTTTTTAAATATAATTTCAATTATTGTTATTATTTTTATTTGTTGTAGGGATATCAATTTTGGACGAAGGCCGATACGAAAGGAACATTTATGATAAAAAATGTGAGAGAAGGGAATTATAGTCTTTTTGCATGGGTCCCTGGCTTTATTGGTGACTACAAATATGAACATGACGTCACCATTACATCAGGTTTCATACTTACATATATATATATATCCATTTTAATTGGGCCTCATTAAGGCCCATGGGCCAAATATTATGGCCCAAATAGTTTTCAAATATTTACATATATTCTACGGTCATATAGGTCGTGAGGTGAATTTAGGAGCCCTAGTGTATAAGCCACCACGAAGGGGCCCCACATTGTGGGAAATTGGTGAACCGGACCGGACCGCCGGTGAATTTTTTATACCGGATTATTACCCTAACCTAGTGAACAAGCTTTTTGTTCACATGGAGAATGACAAGTAAATTTTATTTTATTTTTTATATTTTTTATTATTACATTTTTTAAAATATATTTCGTGTTTTACGAATGTTTATAACGAGACAAATAAAAATATTGCAGATTTAGACAATATGGTTTGTGGGATCGGTATACAGATTTATACCCTCACGAAGATCTTGTATTCACAGTTGGAAAAAGTAATTATAAAAAGGATTGGTTTTATGCTCAAGTTACTAGGTAATATTTACTTTTATAAATAATTTATATTAATTGTTACAGATTTATTTTTCGAGATATTTAAGATATTCTTTGAAATTTCATTGAATGCTCCGATGATGATTTTGATTGTTTTATTAGTTACGAAAATTTTCTTATATACATAGATATTATCATATAGAAAAAAGTTATAATTTCGAATAATTTTCGTATTATCTTGAAATATATATGTAATATCTCAAAAAACATCACCAGAATATTCAATGAGATATTAAAGAATATACTTAACATCTCGAAAAATATTCTCAGAGTGTTTAATAAAATATCAGATAATATCTTTGTAATAATTACATGCATACCTTTCAGACGCGTAGGAAAGGATACATACAAAGGAACAACATGGCGGATCGTGTTTAACCTAAAAGAAGTGAATAAAGCCAAGAAATACACATTGTGGATAGCTTTGGCGTCGGCCATGGAATCCGAATTAGAGGTTAGGATCAACAAAGTAAACTCAACGGAAATCTTCACGACAGGGTTAATAGGAAAGGATAATGCAATTGCAAGACATGGAATACATGGTTTATACAGATTTTACGGCGTTGACGTTAATGGAAATTTACTTACCGTTGGTGAAAACAGTATATATTTGACTCAACCGAGAAGTTTACGTAAGTTTCAAGGGATTATGTATGATTACATCCGATTTGAAGGCCCTCCTACGAGTTAAATGGCTATAGAGAAAGACTATATACATTTACATGTATTTGAAATATTTGTTATATAGGAATAATGATTAGATTTGTAATCTCTTCAAGAACTTCAACGAAAACAAGAATAAGAATTTTCTGTTATGTTTTTTTTTTTTGTAAATTGATGTATTAATAAATATGAAAACAGATTTTACAAAAGTTCTAATATATGATTAAACAAAATAGGTGTCAAATCTTGAGTTAAAGAGATAGGATAGCCCGATATCATAGTTACATTAAATGAATAGTTGAATTTGAGCTTTGCGGGATTGTTAAGATGGACGAATGAACAAAACAAAATTTTGATTTATTTTTTTTAAATATAGTCAAAACGACGTCGTTTTGAAGGAGACCAAAACAACGTCGTTTTGGTCTTTTTTATTTAAAATCCGCCTAGGCGGCCGATTTCCGCCTAATCGGCCGCCCAGGCGCCGACTAGTCGCCGATTTTTTCTACCGACTAATTGAACCGATTTTCCATTAGACTAGGCGGCTTAGTACCGCCGGGCGCCTAGGCGCCGACTAGTCGGCCGCCTAGGCCGACTTTTACAACACTGGTTGTTATAATAAAACTCTCGATTATAACAGTAAAATATAATAAATTAATAATCATAAATAAAACTAATATAATATGTATAATAATAATGTTTGATCAAGGTTTAGGTTTACACAATAAATGATATTTTTAAGAATAAAACAAAGGTTGTTTGGAAAATGAATTTGGTTTCGGTTGGTATAATTGTTTATAAAAACACAATTTATAAATCCAAAAATTTAAATGGTTAAACTCAAAATTTTAAAAAATTAAATTAAATATTAAAAAACTTAATCATTGACATTTAATATATATTAAAATGTTAATAAGATTATTCACAAACTCAATTTCAACAAACAATCTACACATCAATATCATTTATTCAATATATATATATATATATATATATATAAATCATTAATATACTATATTATGACCTTTCAAATTTTCCATTTATATTCTAACACTTAAGTTTTCACAATTCAATGATATTGTACAGTCAATCTATTATCCATAAAACAAAAACAAATTAGTCGTATCAAATGGTAAGAAGTATATTGAAAAAATTATTCCTCTATTTATAATTCGAAATTTGTTTTAACAAGTGTCCTAAAAAACAATCGTCGAGGTCGATGTCCATTGTCCATGTCGGCAACACATTTCTTTTTGTATTTTTACATTTTGAGAACTGATTATATATATATACATGTATATATATATAGTTTTAAATTTAAATTAATAAACACAAATTAAAAATATAAATATAAATTCTAATTTCTAAATAAATTTTGTTAATGCAGTAATAATATCACTAGTGTTAGAAAATATCACCAATATAATTGAAATAGCATTATGGATACTATTGACAAAATATATCAAAGAAAGTTGTATAAAAAGAATGATCAATAATTCAAATATTTATATACATTATTTAAACTAATTTTCAAAATAATTTTTAACAAATATTTAACATAATCTTTAAAAATTCTAACTAATATTTAAATTATAAATACATCAATATTTATTTTATATTATATATTAATTGAATTTACATTGAAATTATCTAACAGCAACGTATTAGTGATGGTAAATTTTAAATTGATTAAATATTTTATATGATTTAAATGGTTTTTCGTTCAATTATCGGTGAAATATGTTGTTTTTGTCGTTCTACGCGAAAAAAAAAAGAAAATAAAAGGAAAATATTGATAACAAATGTGTGGCTCTCATGTTTGCTTATCTTATAAGATAATGTAATAATGTGAAAGATTCCATATGTCTTTGTCGTTTTAAATAGAGAGGTCCTTCTCGTAACACGTTTACAACATGATAAATTTAGTATTTATAATAAAAAAAGTCAAATTAATCCACGTAAAAGTATACAATTTTTATAACTTATTTTTGCATTTTCGTTTAAAAACATAGAAAAGGAAAAAAAATATTATTTATATCCGTGTGAATTCGAATTCGGACAAGAAAAGCATTTTTGCATATAATTTTAACGAAAAATAATATGGTTATAAATGATTAATTCCAATAGAAGGTATCCACTATTATAACAATATGAATATTATATAAAATTTATTATTTGGAAGAAAATAAATGTTTGCATCTCTTTTATCAAAATTAAACCGATGCTTGATGGGGTATAAGTATCATAATTAGTCTAATTATAAGCATATTTTCTCTTGTATATATATATATGAAAGAATCAAGAATATTATATAAAACACATAAATTGAATATGTGTTTAAATACCTATATTGAGATTACATTTATAAACTATATAGTCCATTATATTTCATTTTTATAATATTTTTTAGTTTGAATTTTATTTTGTAAAATAGATATAAAATACATTTTATATAATAGGGCAACAAAAGGTCTAAAAGCACATAATGAGATAGAGACGTGGAACGATGAACGTCACATGTTTATAATGTGGGATATATATATATATATATATCAATAATAATAACGTGTATTTCAATGGAATTCGAAAATGTTTTTGATAATTTTTAAGACATGTGTTTAATAAGGGTTTTACATCTCACAATGTGAAATTATTACTTCGAGCGTCGTTAATATAAATTGGATGACACTTATTTAATTTAATATGTATATATATGTGTATATATATATTATACTACAAATATATATATATATTATACTACTAAAACAGAGAACATGATCAACGTGTTCTCATTTGAAATCCTTACATTATGTCTCCAAAAGTATCGTATTAATGATAAAATCCAAGAAAATTTAATACGCTTTGTCACAATTAATTTTGTTTTCATTTGAAATCCTTACATTATGATAATATTAACCTTTATTTGGAAGGTAATAATTATTGAGTTATAATTTAAGCAAAATCCAAAATTCATCAAAAAAATTAATTAAGAAAGGAAAAAAGCGAAACTATCCTTTTCTGGATATTTCTTAATCCAGAAAAAAACCAAAATGTCTAGAAAAAAAAAACGTAAAAAAAAAAGGAAAATACAGATTCCCTAAATTAGCAAAAATAAAATACATACGTAAGCCTTGACGTCATAATACCTCACTTTACTCATATCCATGAATTCTATAAATAAGTCTTTACACAGACTCTGTTACTGAAACACACAAAGACATAAACATAAACATAAAACACGAAGAGTTGTTCATCAATGGCGGCTGTTCCTGAGAATGAACATCCACATAAAGCTTTCGGATTGGCTGCAAGAGACACTTCTGGGATTCTCTCTCCTTTTCATTTCTCTAGAAGGTTCTATTCTCGTAAAACCCTTTGAATCTCTCAGTAAAATTTCATGAAAAAATGACTGTTTTTTTTGGATCTTGTAATGGTGAATTAGGGCAACTGGAGATAAAGATGTGAGATTTAAGGTCTTATTCTGTGGAATTTGTCATTCCGATTTACATATGGTGAAAAACGAATGGGGTTCTTCTACTTACCCTATTGTTCCTGGGTAAATAATCTTTATTCAATGTAAATTCAATAATACCAACTGATATATAATTCACTAAATTATCTTCTTTCAGACATGAAATCATCGGAGAAGTAACTGAGATCGGTTCCAAAGTAACGAAATTTAACGTAGGAGATAAAGTCGGTGTCGGCTGCATGGTGGGTTCATGTCATTCATGTGAAAGTTGCAGTAACAATCAAGAAAATTACTGTCCTAAAATGATCTTAACGTACAATGGTAAATACCATGACGGTAGTTTAACCTACGGTGGTTACTCCGACCACATGGTATGTGATGAGGATTTCGTCATTCGTATACCTTCAAACCTTCCATTAGAAGCAGCGGCACCACTTCTATGTGCAGGCATCACAGTGTATAGTCCATTAAAGTACTTTGGACTCGACAAGGCTGGGTTGCACGTGGGAGTAGTGGGACTTGGAGGGTTAGGTCACGTGGCTGTGAAATTTGCAAAGGTAATGGGAGTTAGGGTTACTGTTATTAGTACATCGGTTAATAAGAGAGATGAAGCGATTAACCGTTTGGGTGCCGATGCTTTCTTGGTGAGTCGAGACCAAGATCAAATGCAGGTATATTTGTTTATTTATCATGTAAAGTTAGAAGCTTTATTCAGTTAAAATTAGGGTTTATAATCAAGATTTTTGATTGTGATTGTGTAAAGTTGGAGTATTTATTCACTTAAATTAGGGTTTATAATCAAGATTGTGATAGTATTTGTGTAAAGTTAGATCATTTCTTCATATAGATTTATAATTAAGACTGTAACCGTGATTCTGTGTGTGTCTGTGATTGTGTAAAGTTAGACTATTTATTCACTTAAATTAGGGTTTATAATCAAGATTGTGATAGTATTTGTGTAAAGTTAGATCATTTCTTCACATAGATTTATAATTAAGACTGTGACCGTGATTCTGTAAATTATGATTTATAATCAAGACTGTGTCTGTGATTGTGTAAAGTTAGACTATTTATTCACTTAAATTAGGGTTTATAATCAAGACTTTTGATTGTGATTGTGTAAAGTTGGAGTATTTATTCATTTAAATTATGATTTATAACCAAGATTGTATTTGTGTTAAATTAGATCATTTCTTCACTTAAATTGGATTTATAATCAAAACTGTGATTGTGATTGTGTAAATTATGTTTTATAATCAAGACGTAATTGTGTAAAGTTAGACTATTTATTCGCTAAAATTAAAACTAGGATTTATAATCAAGGTTGTGATTGTATTTGTGTAAAGTTAGATCATTTCTTCATTTCAATTAGGGTTTATAATCAAGATTGTGATTGTATTCGTGTAAAGTTAGATCATTTCTTTGCTTAAATTAGGATTTACAATCAAGATTGTGACTGTGATTGTGATTGTGTAAATTATGGTTTATAATCTAGACTATGATTGTGTAAAGTTAGACTATTTATTCATTTAAATTAGGATTTATAATCAAGATTGTGATTGTATTTGTGTAAACTTAGATCTTTTCTTCACTTAAATTGGATTTATAATCAAAATTGTGACTGTGATTGTGATTGTATAAATTATGGTTTATAATCAAGACTGTGATTGTGTAAAATTAGACTATTTATTCACTTAAATTAGGATTTATAATCAAGATTGTTATTGTATTCGTGTAAAGTTAGATCATTTCTTCACTTAAATTAGGGTTTATAATCAAGATTGTGATTGTATTTGTGTAAAGTTAGATAATATTTTTGCTTAAATTAGGGTTTACAATCAAGATTGTGATTGTGATCGTGTAAATTAGATCTTTTTTTCATTTAAATTAGGGTTAATGTTGTGATTTTGATTGTGTAAAGTTAAACCCTTTATTCACTTAAATTAAGGATTATAATCAAGATTGAGAATGTGTTTGTGTAAAGTTAGATCCTTTATCATTTAAATTAGGGTTTATAATCAAGATTTTAATTATGTTTATGTAAAGTTAGACCCTTTATTCACTTATATTATAGTTTATAATCAAGATTTTGATTGTGATTGTGGAAGGTTAGACTCTTTATTCATTTAAATTAGGACTCTTTATTCATTTAAATTAGAGTTTATAATCAAGATTGAGATTGTGATTGTGTAAAGTTACACCCTTTATTCATTTAAAATAAGG
The DNA here is from genome assembly GCA_036759665.1 of Gynandropsis gynandra. Lineage (NCBI taxonomy): Eukaryota > Viridiplantae > Streptophyta > Magnoliopsida > Brassicales > Cleomaceae > Gynandropsis > Gynandropsis gynandra. The sequence continues at coordinate 417,802 of CM071874.1, read as the reverse complement.
TTTATAATCAAGATTTTAATTGTGTTTGTGTAAAGTTAGACCCTTTTATTCATTTAAATTAGAGTTTATAATCAAGATTTTAATTGTGTTTGTGTAAAGTTAGACCCTTTTATTCACTTAAATTAGAGTTTATAATCAAGATTTTAATTGTGTTTATGTAAAGTTAGACTCTTTATTCATTTAAATTAGGGTTTATAATCAAAATTGTGGTTGCGATTATGTATGTATAGGCTGCAATGGGGACAATGGATGGCTTAATAGATACAGTGTCAGCTAATCATTCACTACTTCCTCTATTGGGTTTGTTGAAATCTCATGGAAAACTTGTTATGGTTGGTGCACCTGAAAAACCTCTTGAGGTTCCTGCCTTCTCTCTTATTGGTGGTAAGTCATATTCAATGATCAAAAGATATAAATTTTTAAATAATACGAATATTATTTTTATATTGTGTTACGTTTATAAATTAGGATATGAATAATGGATTTTTATATATGATATTAGACAATTTTAAAATTTTTAATTATTTTTTGGATTAAATTAGGTCCAAACCCATTAGATACGTTGTAACGTTTTATATCTATTTAGTGACTAACGAGGAGTTTTGTTATATTGTTTTATGTTTATAGATTAGGATATGAATAGTGAATTTTTATATATGATATTAGACAATTTTAAAATTTTTAATTATTTTTTGGATTAAATTAGATCCAAACCCATTTAATACGTTGTAACGTTTTAAATTTATTTAGTGACTAACAATGAGGAGTATTATGGGTGTACAGGGCGAAAGATACTAGCCGGGAGTTGCATAGGAGGGATAAAAGAGACACAAGAAATGATTGATTTTGCGGGAAAACACAATATAACAGCAGATATCGAGCTTATATCGATTGATTATGTCAACACTGCGATGGAGAGGCTTCAAAATGCCGACGTTAGATACCGATTTGTCATTGATATTGCCAATACCTTGAAGTCTACTTAGTAGATTCAAAGTTTTCGAATAATGATGTTTATTTAGAGGCGTGTTTTTTCTTCGTGAGTGAAGTCTCATTTGGTTGTAACGCAGGTCGAAAGGGTGTGTTGTTTTGTTTTCTTCTTTATATTCTTCAACTTTCTCGTTAATGACAATCAAGGAATTCTAACAAATATGTTCTATATACTAATGTTGAACGATATTTATGCGATCATTCATTGTTTTATTTTATCTGATAAAGTTGATTAAGAGTGAAAGGATCATCTTCACCGTCTATTAATGACAATCAATGTTGAACGATATTTATGCGATCATTCATTGTTTTATTTTATTAGATAAAGCTGATTAAGAGTGAAAGGATCATCTTCACCGTCTATTGATGACAATCAATGTTGAACGATATTTATGCGATTATTCATTGTTTTATTTTATTAGATAAAACTGATTAAGAGTGAAAGGATCATCTTCACCGTCTATTAATGACAATCAATGTTGAACAATATTTATGCGATCATTCATTGTTTTATTTTATCGTATTAAGAGTGAACAAATCATCTTCCCCGTCTAATAGAAAGTCTTCAAATGAAAGTAATTTTAAATATTAGTTCAAATCCGAAAATTGGTTATAAATACACATATGTTAGTGTACATCATCAAGTCAAATAATGAATGTAAATCTTGGTTATAACATATAACACCAAGAAATCTAAACGTGTCGAAATTTAGAATCAAAAGATAGAATAATTTATGAAGATTTAGAACCAAATCTTTTTCTTAGTATCCCTCTCCTTAGCTCCTCCTTGGCCTTGTTGTTGTTCCTTATTGATGAATCTCTTTGAAGCAACATTCATTTGATTTGATGAACCAACAACTGGTTTTGTCAATCTGTTGAGTCTTGAAGCAATCAATTTCGGTGGATCAGATTTCCTAATCCGTTTCTCGTTCATATAAACCGATGTCTCGTTGTTATTCTCTGAATCCCCACTTCTTGAATCTCTCTTCTTTCGTGTAGTCTCGTGGAGAAACGAATCGTTTCTTTTAGGATGAGATGATCTTCGGTAATGGCTTCTCGAATTGTTAATGGAATTTGAAGTTGTTAAGATATTCGACTCGAAGTTTTCATTTGTGAATGTATCGTCGTTAAGGAATTCACGAGATTCCAATTGATGAATGTGATGATCTTGATCCTTGATCATTGCTTCAAGTTCTTTAATCTACAAACATAATTCGAAACATTTGTAATATCGAAAGATTCGATGAAATCAACGAAAAGGGTGTCTATGGAATTTGATTTAGAATCATTACAACTAACCTTTAAATGTAGCAAAATTACTTTTTGATTTTGATCTTCTTTTTGTTTCTTCTCTAGATCCTTTATCTGGAAAAAAACACGATGAACGGAAGAAAAAGGGCGGTCAAGATTTCGTTTTCTCGTATATGAAAACGTTCGATTAGATGAAGACAAACCTTCTCTTGCAATGTTATGGAATTGTTTTCAGATTCTTTCAGCTTATTCTCGAGGTCCTTGACCTGAATACATATCGAAATGTTATTATCGTCATATGCACTTTTCATCGGTTTACTAAATGTTATTTGATGAAAAAGGAAGATTTTCGGGCTTAAAGTTAATGATTTTGCTCGGCCAAAACACACATATATGCTCGGCCGAGCATCATATGCAAAATCTTGAAACATTTCAATGATTTCGTTCAGACAGAACGAACAAAGAGACAACCTTAAAGATGATCTGCTCGGATCAGAAAACAGTATTCTCGACCCGACACACTCAATAAAAGTAAACACAAACCTTTTGCTGATAAGCTGCAGATTCTGATTGTTGTCGCTCTCGAAACTTACTCTCGAGCTCCTTAATCTACAATTAAAATGTAGTTTCAATTACCCTTTGAAGATTAAGACTTAATCCTGATCGAAATTTAAAAAAAGAACGAAAAAAACAAAACCTTTTGCTGGAGATTGCTACACATATCATCTTTTCCATGTAGTTTTTCAAGAAGCTGTGTGTATTGCTTTTCCAACTGACTGTTCGATGAAATTCTCGACTCGAGTTGAGTCTCGAGTTCTTTGTTCTTCTCTTGAAGGTTTCGATATGTTTGATCTCTCCCTTTGGTTTTACTCTCCAAGTTTTGTATATTCTCTTCCATCTTTCGTATTGATTCATCTTTAGATTTGCATTCTTGCTTCGCTTTTTCCAACTTTAAACGAATCAGAAAGCGAATCAAAAGATTAATTTGATCGAAATTAACGATACCAACAAAACGATATATAAGTCATGTGAGAAATAGAAGTCATACAATTGTTTTCATCTTCTGAATCTCGTTGGTATCGACTTGTTTCTTTGTAGGACCGAGCTCAACGCCTCTAACCCGTGTTGCGAAATTTAACGAACTTAAAGTTTCACTCAAATCTTGTTCGGATGGACTGATTTGTACAAACATTAAAGTCTTTGAATCACCTCCTGCAATGTTTTATATGATCATCAAATTGATTTACGTCTAGTAAATGAAACGTTTACTCAAACCCTAAACCCTAAAGTTTCACTCAAACCCTAAACCCATTTACGTCTAGTAAATGAAACGTTTACTCAAACCCTAAACCCTAAAGTTTCACTCAAACCCTAAACCCTAAACCCTAAAGTTTCACTCAAACCCTAAACCCTAAACCCTGAACCCATTTACGTCTGGTAAATGAAACGTTTACTCAAACCCTAAACCCTGAAGTTTCACTCAAACCCTAAACCCTAAACCCTAAACCCTAAAGTTTCACTCAAACCCTAAACCCTAAACCCTAAACCCATTTACGTCTGGTAAATGAAACGTTTACTCAAACCCTAAACCTAAAGTTTCACTCAAACCCTAAACCCTAAACCCTAAAGTTTCACTCAAACCCTAAACCCTAAACCCTAAACCCATTTACGTCTAGTAAATGAAACGTCACTTACCTAACGAATCTTGAAGCAAATGAGTTAACTTTGAATTCCTGATCATCAATCGAAAACGTTAAGATAATAATCCAAAGCTTAATGCTTTTTCAAGAAGTAAAAAAAAGGGTCAAACCTGTATGGAATATGACTACTTTTCGTTGCCAATGCATAAATTACATCCCCGAGAGCCGAGAGTGATCTATTTATGTTTTGAGCTTCTTTTAAACGTTCACCTTGAACGTCGGTTTTCGCTAATCTTTCGCTTCCAGCTAAATCTACTAACCAAAGCTTGCTTTTTGTACATTCACCATTCATCAAGTTCTTCGCTTTTACCATAATACAGAGCATACTGAAATGATCAACGAATATTACCAAATGAATCTCATATATATATACAAAATCAAGAAGCAAAAATTGATAACGGATCCCGTTACCAGTGGGAACGACTGCTATGTTCATTCACATTGTTAGATCCAACGGCTCTAGCATTACTTCCAACTTGAAGTACATTCCATACTTCATTAATACTTTCCACTTTTGCTTCTACTAATCCAGGAACATAATGAGATCCTTCATTAGATTGTTTTATCTCCAATCTTGAAAAAAAAAAGTCGAATCAATTACCCATTTCAACCTTTTACGTAAAAATCGAATCGAATGAATTAAAGGGTATTAATTTTCTTACTTCTTTGATGATGATGATGATGATGATGATGCCAATAAATCTCTGATCTGTTCATTGTATACCTCAAGAACACTAACTGATATACTATATGTAAATGTCTCCTTTCTTTTTTTAGCAACTTCAAATAATTGTTCAAGTGTTCTGTAATTAACACCTCTGTTTTGTGAATTACCCTCCATAGTAAAAGTCTTTCCTGTTCCTGTTTGTCCGTACGCGAATATACATACGTTGTATCCATCCAATACAGAAACTACCATTGGAGATGCATCAGCAAAGACATCAACTGGTAAAATCATGAAAAAAAGATTCTGTTAAATTACCATTTTACTGTAATATGATGGATATTAAGTGTTCTAATTTGATCATAATATATGATCAAATATCAAACTATTTTATTTTATAGCATAAAAAATATCAAACTATTTTATTTTAGCATATAAAATATGAATTATTAGACAAAATGTAAAAATTCAAAATTCAAAATTATTAGATAAAAATGTAAAAATTCAAACTTTTTAGGTTCAAAGTAGTAATTTTTTGCCTTAAAAACAATAACTTTAGAAATATAATGTAAAAAATACCAAACTTTTAAATTTTTGCCTATAAAACACAAATTACTACTTTGAACCTAAAAATTTTGAATTTTTACATTTTGTCTAAAAAACCACAAACTTATCAAACTAATCATATCCATACACAAATAAAAACACTAAATTATATTTTAACTCTTTGAATTTTTGAGTTTTGTCTAAAAAAACACAAATGTATCAAACTAATCATATTCTAAAAATAGTGTTTTTAAAGCAAAAAAAATATAAATTTGGGTTTTTTTAGGTCGAAAATAATAATTCATGTTTTATAGACTAAAATAAAATAATTTGATATTTTTTTATACTATATTCCCTAATATAAATACCTTGATCATCTTTTGGAGAATAAACTCTGTCAAACTTAAAAATTTTCTTAGATGAATTTCCTGTAATGATTCCAAGCTCTCCATCTTTTGCTCCATCGAAATCAACAATTGTTGTACATTTAGATGATGTATCTGCCTTATTCAAAGGCCGACATCGACAAAATACCCTAATATTGCCTGATTAAAGATAATCATATTCAGTAATAAAAATGTTAAAATCAAGAAAAAATATCAAGAAAAGGTTGTTAATTTAAAGTACCTTTAGTTTCTTGAATATAGTTATAAAGCTCTTTCCTTTTGGCTTGTTCTTCGCTGTATTTCTGCTTGAGTTCTTCACATTGTGAAACTGTTTAATGAATTCATAATAATATTTTAGTTCATTAATTGCATTTCTTAATCTCAATTTAGGGTTTAAAGATTTCAAGAATGACATTAAACTCACCAAGTGCTTGAACTCCATCAACCATTTTGTACAACTCAGGAATGGATTCCACACACTCATGTGCCTTCAAAGATAGTTGAGATTGTTCTTTTTTCATGATCTGCACGAGAAAAACTCGATAATTTTATCATGAAAATGGATAATCGAGGTATATTTATGCGTATGAATTCATCATATACCTTTATTTTCTCTTGTAACGTATCAATTGACGAGGTCCAATGTCTCTTATCGCTCTCGTATTTGGTTTTTATGGTCCTTAAACTATCAGCTTGTTGTACCACCGTATGATCTACGAAATAAGTATATAAAAGAAAAAAGAAGCTCTTCACGTACGAATCAAACTCTTATATCCACGAAAAATCTCATCAAATTTAGTGAGGGTTCTGTCTTTAAAACCAGACTCTATGATGTAGTGAACTGATTCTTCTTTATTTCATAATTAACATTTAAACAAAAAAAAAACAAAATCTCATCAAATAGTAAAGGAAAAAAGTAGCATTACCTAAAGATCGTGCCTCAAATGTTTTGTTATCAAGATCCATCATCGCCTTCTCTAGTTGTTCATTTGCAGAAGTTAATGACATCCACGCTTCGTGGCATTCGTTTGTTTTAATTTGGTATTGTCTCGTAAGTTCTTGTATCTTCTTCTCATATTGATCTTGAGCTCTTGCTCGCATAAGCCTCTTCTACTCAACAAATTCGAAGGTTAAAAGATTCATAAATCGAAATAATTTGTTCAAAATATTCAAGAACTTGATTTTTAATGATAGAAAAAGTCAACAATGGAATAGTACCTGAGCTAAAGAAATCTCTATTTCAGTTGCGCAATGATCGCATTTGATATAATCATGTGAAGCCATTGGAACTGTGCAAGAATGTTATGGATTATTAACGAATTCATCAGAATAATCTGTATGATCTCGGAGAAAATTCTCGTATCAATCACATGGATTGTATCCATTAATATGAATGAATTTTTTTCATGGTTTTAACCATTACTAAGTGTGATCTTGGAGAATATTTTCGTATCAATCACACGAATTATATCCGTTAATATATATGAATTAGATTGTTTTCATGGTTTTAACCATTACTAAGTGTGATCTCGGAGAATATTCTCGTATCAATCACACGGATTATATCCGCTAATATGAATGAATTAGATTGTTTTCATGGGTTTAACCATTACTAAGTGTGATCTCAGAGAATATTCTCGTATCAATCACACGGATTATATCCGTTAATATATATGAATTAGATTGTTTTCATGGGTTTAACCATTACTAAGAGTGATCTCAGAGAATATTCTCGTATCAATCACACGTATTATATCCGTTAATATGAATGAATTAGATTGTTTTCATGGGTTTAACCATTACTAAGAGTGATCTCAGAGAATATTCTCGTATCAATCACACGGATTATATCCGTTAATAAGGATGAATTAGATTGTTTCCATGGGTTTAATCATTACTAAGTGTGATCTCGAAGAATATTCTCGTATCAATCACACGGATTATATCCGTTAATAAGGATGAATTAGATTGTTTTCATGGTTTTAACCATTACTAAGTGTGATCTCGAAGAATATTCTCGTATCAATCACACGTATTATATCCGTTAATAAGGATGAATTAGATTGTTTTCATGGGTTTAACTATTACTAAATGTGATCTCAGAGAATATTCTCGTATCAATCACACAGATTATATCCGTTAATATGGCCAGAAGAAGAATTACCTGAAATCTGTGGTGCTTTCCTCAAACTAATCCCGCAAACGACTGGACTTCCGTTCACGCCTTCAAACCGTATCCTAATGAATCCATCATCCATGACCATGACCCGTAAATCAACCAACAAAAGTGGCCTATTGGCTCCAACCACTGAGAAAATATCAAATTCAGCTAAGACCTGACATTACAAAAACACTTTTTTTTAGCAAAATGGAAGCTCCAAACACAAAAAGGGTCATGTTTGATTCATCATTCACCTTCTCTTCTTGAACATAAACATTGAATACCCTTATTCCTTTAGGTCCATTGGTATTAATAATCTCGGCGAAATGAAAATCGACAAAATATTGTCCAGAAGGAAGATTGTTCAACTGATAACAAAAGTTTCCTACGCGTGCGGATTGATATATGAATGGATAATCTCCAGCTTCAATGATAGATTCATCTGTTCTTAATACATCTCCTCCATCAAAATATGAATCACTTAAGATATTCATCGAAGAATCTAAGGCCTTCGAGTTTTCGCCTCCAGCATTTATGAACATCAAAATCTCATCTGTTAACAGAAATCCCATAATCAAATTTATTATCAGAGAGCAATTACAGTACTCAATGGCCTCTAAGGTAATTAAAAACTCAGTTTTTAGGTTATCTGATTCAGCAACTCATCCATATATATACATACATTAGGAACTTGTCACAATGTTATTACAATTTTTCCTGTTGAGTTTGTAAAACTCGTCAGCGCCTAACGACTAGTCGATTTAGTTTCTTTAATATATATAAGTTTTTAAAATTATAAAATATATTAAAAAATATAAATAAACAAAATATTATATATAAAATATAGAGTTCTATAAGTTAATTAATCGTATCATAAACATTAATAGAGATCTAATTATCTAATATCTGTGGTATATTTGAGTAATTTATATGTCGGTACCAAAATGACGAATGAACAAAAACAAAATTTTGGTTTCATTTTTTTAAAAACGAAAGGACCAAATCGACATCGTTTTGATTAATTTTTTTTCCAAAACTATAGCCAAAATGACGTCATTTTGAGAAGTTTTGGTCTATTTTTTAACAGAAAATCCGTCTAGACGATCGATTTCCGCCTAATCGACGGTCAAACACCGACTATTCGCCGATTTTTCTCAACCGACTAATTGAACCGATTTTCATTAGACTAGACCGACTTTTATAACACTGGATAATATATATATATATATATGCATTGGACCATAAATCTTTGCTTCTGATCAAATTCATTCAAATTGAACTAAACTGAAGCCTTTTCAGCATATATCGAGATATTCAAACACACAAAACTCAAGCCTATGAAATTACCCAGTGAGAACCCTAATCCGATGGCTGATTTCCCCAAAAAATCAGGACCCAAAAATATAATTAAAATGCCTCTAAAAAACCGAAATTCAGCTGAAAATTCACAGATAAAAAAAATACGATCGAAAATTCATAACGAGTAGCAGACCTGTGCAATGGAGTCTTGTAAAACCGGTCGGTACCAGTCTTGAATTTGGATCACAGAGCATAAAATCCGACGAAGAATATTCAGAATTATACATAATATCTTCTTTCTCTACCGCACCGTGTTCCAATTGTGAAACCCTAATACCCAATGAACCAATTGACTGGAAATTCACATCTTCAGGAACTGTAGCGTTGAATTGAACGTCTTCCATGGAAAATTCAAATGAAAAAAAAAAGATTATCAGATTTCTAGACTTTGAAAGAGCGAGAAAATGCAGATGACGAAGGAAGGACTTCAATTTGTTTTTCCTTTTCTGAGTTCAATATTTCAAATTTGAATTTCCAAGGTGACCGTTGAGGATTGTGACACTAACGGTAGTTTTTAAATGGGCCGGGCCTTATCTATCCTTATGGGCCTTCAGTGACAGTCCCCTCAGAGGTTAAAACGACACCGTTCACTTGTCTAATTATTAACAGAAAGAAAAAAAAGTCCTATACATTTCTAAAAAGAATTGCAGATTTGTAATAATAATACCAAATACCTTTTTTATATTAATTTTTATCATTTATAATCGCAACATAAATGTTGTTATTATAATATTTATTTTTTATAAAATAATTATTATGAAAGTAAATTTATGGATAAATGTCTATTACATTTTTTTTCTATTTATTCATAATCTTATTATTTTACAAAACTTTTAATTTTATCCAATGTTCTAAAAATTATTATCATCTAATAATCGTTGGTTCTCATTTGAATATTTTATCCAATGTTCTAATGAATATAAATTTTGTTTTCAATATTTTTAAAACAAAAAATATAATTTTAATATTCATAATAAAAATATAATCGATTTAAAGTAAATATATTTATATTATAATTCTTTTTCTTTTTCTAAAAATTAAAAAAATATCTAGAGAACAACGAAAATGAAATGTTTGTTCTTAAATAAAATAAAATAAAAATCTCTCTGTAATTTTGGATAATTAGGAGGGGTAAAAAAATTACAAAAATCATGCGACACATCTGAGCCGAGTTCCCCGACTATGGCGACGACGACGGCGACGGTCGTCGGAATCATAATCACTAACACCAAGTCGCCGCCATCTCCGCCACGAGAAACCAAATTCTCCGTTTTAAATCTGACAAAGAAAACTGACAAACAGACAAAAACTTCCGATGATTCCATTAGGTTTAGGGCATTGTTACCATCTCATGTGAAATCCATCACCAGCACTTCAAATCCTTTTGTCAAGCATTGCTTGAAGCTTCGACAGAGCTCCTCTTACCGCCATGACCATTGCTCTGTTCTTGTCGTTGGAACTACTCCCATAAGGTATTTGTTTAGCTTCTTTGTTACTAAGAAAAAAATTAGGGTTCTTAGTAATTGTGTTTGAAATTGTTAAAATTCATTGATTTCAAATGCAATTGAAGAATATGAGAAGCCTTTTTGTAGTAACATCATGCTGATGATTTGATAGAAAATCATTATACGACGAATCTATCACCAATTTTATGTCAAATATGTATAATCATATACATGATTATGTGATTAAAGAAGCTAATTTAGGTTTAGGTTGCACATTACATTACTATAATCATATTCATATACTAACCGATATGCGACAAATTATCATAACAGTCCCCTCATGTTCAGATTCGATGGTTTCGATGGTCTTGGAGCGTGTATATCGCAATCGAGACCCAATATCGCTATTCAAATTGAGACGAATTAGGCTCTGATATCATGTCAAATATGAGTTTGGATCTAACTAATACTAAAAGCTGTATATATATATATACGAGTGTAAAGTTCATGTTCTATCTGATACGAGACAATTTATCGTAATTCTGTCCATGATTTGATGTTCGAGCTTCCATTTAAAGCTAAGGCCAACTCAGAATGATCAATTCGAGACGAATCTAGATTTGATACAATGTCAATGAACTTCAACTCAAAAAAAGTTCATGATTTATATTCTAATCGATTCGGATAATACAACGTAATATAATTCCCATGTAATGATTTCACTGATAGAGCTGAATCTGCTATTCATTTCTTGTATTATATCATAATCCTTGTGCCTAATTTGACAGGGAAGTAAGCATGTTCCAAGGGAATTTACAAGAAAGTAATACCGAAATAGATTGTCTGTTTTTATCCGAAGATGCTCAGATTCCACAAGGATTACAACAGAGTTTAACTACCCGAATTATTCGTGTGAGTTCTTCGGTAATGAAGAAACTCTCAGGAGTACAATCTACTGAATCTATTGAAGTGATTGCCTTAATGAAAATTCCTAAAAGCTTCATAGATTTAGAAGATGACAATCATAAAACAGATTGCACCAAATGGTTTCCATCTGCTCATCGAATCCTTGTTCTTGACAGCGTCCAGGTGATTAGTTCTTCGTTATCTATAACTTTTTCTCCTCGTGAATTCGTAATAGTTTCTAGTTTTCATTGTTCTGTTCATATAATGATGGGCCGTTGTGTGTGTGTATATATATATATATATGCTCATTTGACACTATACTGAGTATAGAGATCAATCTTAGTTTCAACAGTGAAAATGACATGAGGGTTTTATCTTGTTGAACTGTAAATCGTGATTTTTTTCGTTAGATTGATTTTACGACAGTTGGATTGGGACGTTTTCGTTGTAAAAATGTATTAATAACAAAAAAAAGTTTCGATTTTTACAGGATCCAGGCAACCTCGGAACATTACTCATATAATCATGGGCCGTTGTATATATACATATATATGTTCATCTGACACTATACTGAGTCTAGAGATCAACCTTAGTTTCAACAATGAAAATGACATGAGGGTTTTATCTTGTTGAACTGTAAATCGTGATTTTTTTCGTTGGATTGATTTTACGACAGTTGGGTTGGAACGTTTTCGTTGTAAAAATGTATTAATAACGAAAAAAGTTTCGATTTTTACAGGATCCAGGCAACCTTGGTACATTACTCAGGTCTGCAATGGCCTTTAACTGGGTAATACACAATCATCCTTTTTCTTTTTAATAGATTGATAGATTTTCCTCGTTTCGTTTCGTTTTTTTATCAAATCGATCAATTTTATTATATTGTTTAATCGATTAACTTACTCCAAATCATGTGTTTTTCCTGTTTGAAATTTGTACAAAAGCGAATTTCGAATCATTTTGGCTTGTTCATTTGATTTTGCAATTGAGGGTTATCCTTATTCTTCATGAAAATGAATATTACACACATTTTATTTTGATTTTGCAATTGAGGGTTATCCTTATTCTTCATGAAAATGAATATTACACATATTTTGTTTGATTTTGCATTTGAGGGTTATCCTTATTCTTCATGAAAATGAATATTACACATATTTTGTTATGAGTACTAATTGAATTAAATCAAGCTCTGTCTATCATGGATTGGGTTATTTTTTTTCTAGACCACGAAAACCGTAAGTTATATAAATAATTCTTTTTTAAAAAAATTTCTTTTTATAACATTAATAATTTATTTTAAAATATTAAAATTTTAGCCCAATTCATGAGTCCATTTACTTTCAGAATCCGAATTTTCTTGAACCATTCCACCGTTTTATAGTCTGAATCAGGGTCAGTCCACGGGTCGACAACTCATTTAACACCCCTATATTTTATCGCCATTTTCAAATGCATCGATATCTGATTTAAGCTAAAAACTTTGAATAGGACGGTGCATTTCTGCTTCCAAGCTGTTGTGATCCGTTCAACGAAAAAGCCATCAGAGCAAGCCGAGGAGCGTCTTTTCAGCTCCCGATAGTTTCCGGCAATTGGTCTCATCTTCATCGTTTAGAACATCGATACCAAATGAAGCTATTAGCTGCAAATCCATCAATACCCGAGAAACCAAAACCAATCTCGACATTGTCTCAAGAATATGCACAACTTTTAGGGGAAAAACCGTTGTGTTTGGTTTTAGGTAGCGAAGGACAAGGCTTGTCTGAACAGTCGAGACGGATATGTGAGCTCGTGAGCATTCCAATGGCGGGTAAATTCGAATCTCTCAATGTTTCTGTTGCGGGTGGCATTTTCTTGTACATGCTTCAACGTCGTTGAAAACTGATATTTTAACGAAGGTACGAGCTTTACCCTGATAGATTCTATTAGGTCTGGCCATTTCGGGTTTCGGTTCGGATATAATGGGAACGGATTATTCGGGTTTTAAAAAACAATAACCAAATTTAAATCGGTTCGGTTGTACAACAGCTCGATTCGGTTATGTCAATAAAATATTGTAACCAAGGTAAAACTCGAACTCTAATTTGTTCAGTTATTATTCGATTATTTTGATTTGTACCAATCATTTTATCTATAGAATTACAAATAAATGATAATATGCTAAATATTTCAAATAAATCATATATTTTACAAAATATAATATAATATATTATTTAAATTTGATATTAATTTTAATTATTAATTATATTAGATAAATATTCATTTGATAAATATAATTTATCTATATATTTTTTTATATTTTTTTGTAACCGATCGGTTATCCACGATTATTCGGTTAATAACCGAACCGATGTATCCATTCGGTTTTTTAACTTTCATACACGATCGGTTATTTTATCTATACCCGAATGACCATAATTCGATTCAGTTTGGTTTGGTTTTTATATAACCAAACCGATTGTCCACCCCTATGATTCATTATACCTTAACTATACAATCAAGAGGAATATAGATCATTAATAGAGATTCGAAACGATTTAGAACAAAGAAAAAGCATGATTTATGGTTACTCGTACGAGTTTTTTATCGTACCCGTTAGGGTCGATTAGTGTTTTATTTATTAAGGGTTCAAATATAGAGTACTTAAGCAATGGTAATTAACACTAAACTTCTCATTAATCAGCAACAATAGACATAATCAATCCCATTGCTTCTCTAATTTGTCCTGGAGACCCTGAAATCACTATTATCCCTTCACCTCCTTCAGGATTTTGTACTTCCACTTTAACTCCTGTAACCTATCATTTCATTTTCCATACTCTGTTATAACCTTTTTCTTTTTAACCTAATCCTAATTTTACCGTGCGGTTAAAGGGTATGACTCGGATTTACGTAATTACCTGTTGTAGATTACTCAGACCGCAACCGTCTCTTCCATAAAGTGTAGCGAGAGCGTCTTGTTGAACTGTTATCTCCATGGTGATGTTTCTTAAGGTAATAGATTGTTTCCTGTTTCAAGATCGGATGAAAGATTAATATGTTAACCTACGTATAATGCGAAACTGAATGTTTCGGTTTTTGATATCATGCTGTAACTGACCTTGGCAATGAATTTGGTACCGAAGAAATTTCAAGATCTTTCATTCCTTGTGTTAATTCATTCTCTTGTAGTTCTAAAGATGCAACATTCTTGTGTCGAACTTCAACGGGTAATAAATAATCGAGTGATTTGTTGAGTTCTGTACCGCTCCAAATCATCGTCAAGTCTCGTTTACCTTCCGCTTCCGCTATCAAATCACCTCTTCCTGCATTCTATGGAATCGTTTGAACCACCGAGTTTTTCTCAGACGAAGAACGAAAAACTGTTAAAGTATTTAACTTTACGGTAAAAAACAGAGGCTTACTTGTGGTGGCTTTGGATTTCTGCAGCTATTAGTAGATCTTACTTCACTTAGGACATCCTTCGGCAAAAGGGTATCCCTCAATGTAGAAGTAATTAGAGTCAAAGTGTTTCGTACATGCTTATACTCTCCAACTATCTTAAAACAAATGAAGAAATGAAGAGAGTAAATCAATCGTAAGAGATTCTCGTCGTGTCATCGATAAAGAATAACAATCTTAGAGATGTTAAAATGATCGGAAAAATATCAGTTAATTGGATCATATCCACTTTTACCTCCCTAGAAATAGCTTACACTGGTTATGGTTAATTCCATATATTTACCTCAATCACCATTTCATTTTCTGAGATGTTATCCAGAATCTGGTCTCCATTTAGAACATGAACATCAGCACCAATCGCTTCGATTTTGTCTCTAATTTCATTTAGACAATTAGCAAAATCTGAAGGTACTAAAAGCTTTGCTTTCACAATAGCATCATCAGACAAACCCCGCACAAACCCGTTCCCAAAATCAATCTCGACAGATCTTGTAAAGACGATATCTAGGGCTTTTTGTGCAGGGGAGTACCATGATTCGAGGTTCTGCAAAAAAACAAAGCTTAATTTACATCAACAATGGCACCAAGAAAGAAACTTTGACAGCAAATGTGGATGAACATCTTACTTCACGAGCTGAAATTGTAACGATACGATCACTAGATATTGCAAGTGTAGCTCCGAGCTTAATTGAAGCGCCTGTTTCGTTCTGTAAAGCTCTGATATTTGATCCGTTTTTCCCAATTATGCCTCCAGCTGCAAAACTTGTGCAGATTAATTTGAACACAATATCTTGTTCTGTATCTTTTGCATCTGAATTACTGCTCTGTTCTACCTCTGGTTGACTTGATTCAGCCTCCATAGATTGGGAATGCAAAAGAGAACTCAGATTTGGGAAAAACTCCAAATGTGGATCCTCTGATTTTCCATTAACAGAGATCTCAAATGGTTTGTTTGATAATGGTGGTGGATATCCCTCTAATGGTGGACAATCTTGAAGGCAACCGGAGATGATAATTAGGGCTTTCTTCACAGCCAAGATTCTACCAGTAACCTTTGTACAAAGAAAAATTCAATGAAATCCATTCAATCACATGAAATTCATTCATATTTTCAAATCCTATGTATCAATTTTACCTGAATTAGTTCATCTTTGTTAGTACCACAAGCTGGAGGAGGAAGAACCCTAATAATGGCCCCCGTTTCTTTCCTCATCCACTTCACATTCTTCCCTCCTTTACCCAAAACAGCTCCAATCTGAGACCTATCTGCCAAAATTCCACAATAAGCCGTTCCCTCCTCCACGCCGCCGCCACCGTCGTATCCTTTCTCAGCGAGAACCTCCCAGATTCTCTCCGAAACCCTAATTAGCGCCGCTTGAGCGGTGGATACCTTACACTCCACCCACTCCCTTTCCTCACAATCGATACTACTCCCGACTCCATCCGTCAACACGACGCGATTGTCGATGGTGGTGGAGCCGACGATAAATACGATGGAATGCTCCGATCCTTTATCCGGTTTTTGGCAGTGGATTTTGGCACGGGTCTCACGGCGGAGCTTAGAAACAATTTCACCGTTGGGGCCGATGATTCCGCCGATGACCGACGTATGACAAACCAACCGGATAGCTACTTGATCAGGACGGACGTAAATCATCGGAATACGCCGCTTATGTAGTTTTCCGGCAGATGCATGGTGGTTCTGCATGGCGGAGAAGGCGTTGCTGTGATCAGAATGTGTTTTCCGTTATGGTTTCAGATAAATAAGCGGGAACACTAAACGCCGTGTACAGACAAAAATTAAAGAGATGTTTGGACGCAAGGATAAGATAAAACGCGAATATCTAGAAAATCGCACAAGTCTCGCACAAAATTCATGCGAAATTTAATTGTCGTTTTGCATGATGTTATAATAATAACAGCATTTAAATCATAATCGTCGAAATCAGCGTTCTCTTGCAAAACGTGGTTTGGGGCGATTACAAACGCAAACACTAAAAAGACAACTGCATAAAACGATTATGATGTCTTTTTCTCTCTATATTCCATTGAACTATAAATTATATGTTTATGTGACATTGTTGGTTGGTGAAATATTTTATTATTGCTGAAATGGAAAAAAAAGGTTCGTATTTGCTTAAAATCGAAATAATTACATGTTAGATAATGATTAATCGGGAAAAAATGGATAAACGAAAAAGTTATCAATTCCAACTTTAGAAATATACGTATCGGATTATGATAGAAATAAAATGGATCGAAGATTCAAATAGACTTTTATAGAAAATGATGTCAAATAGATTATCTACGTGTATATATCGATAAAAATTCGGACTTATCTCGTTAATCTATTTTTATATGGATTTAAAAAATAATAAGTGTTTCGTATTTATACGAAATAGATCAGAATTAATATATAGATTGACATTCATTTAATATTTCTATATAAATTAATATTTGCTAACGAAATAGCACAAGTTTGGAAGAAAAAAACTAAGATATATATAAACCAAACTAGAGTAATAGTCATATTATAATTATATATAAGCCATTTTTGAAAACATTACTCGTAGAAAAAAAATTGATTTCATATTGTTAACGTTATCTAAAAAAAATCGTTATTGTTAAAATTCACAAGTCAATATTGAAAATCCAATGTCAAGTAAAAAAGATTGATGTTGCGCTAATAATATAATTATATTTCTTAAAATTTACCTTTTGATTCAGATTATAACCAATTCATTTTTTTTTTCAAAAAATGAAAATATTGTCAATAAATGAAATAGCGCATACCATTCTATCGGAATGACAATATATTTTTTTGTTATTAATAATATATCCGTTTTAATCAAACGAAGATCTAAATGGATTTATAATCTAAAATCAATTTGTTTATGAATTTTATATTTTATACAATCTTTTTCTCTTTTCAATTTCAATACGATATTCTTAATACTCCACCAACATCTAAATCATAATATAACAAAAACGTATTTAACTTAGAATCTAACTTTTGTTTATTTATTTTATTGAAACTCTAAAACCAAAATATAAATAAATAAAAAAATAAACCTTATTTTCATGATAAAAAATTGATAATCCGTGAACCATCCCAAAAGCGAAAATGAGTAAAAATTGAAAAATTTTCATATATTTTTGTAAACAAAGTCGAATTCGATCGAGAAAAGATCGAACTCGTGCCATTAAAACTCTAATGACTACGAGCCGAAACACGGAGGGACTATTCATGGCAAGGAATAGTCAGCTTGCATTTCAGTGTCTACGGCCATGTCTTCATATCGTGACCATCCGTGTTTAAAGAGAAAATACGATATTCATGGCGAAATCGATCTGTGGGTTCGATTCAAATACATGCATGGATCAGTTAAACACGACGTTTTTAAAAGAGAAGATGTTGAATATGAATTTAACAATTCCATATATATAATCCATGTGAGATAATACAATATAATATTTATTTTTATATCCAAATTAGATATAATCCACGTGAGATAATACAATATAATGTTTATTTTTTATATACATATTAGATAAGTGTGTATATATCACAATCGAGACCTAATATTAAAATATTAAAGTTCAAAACGAATCATTCTCTAATATCATATCAAATATGAATTTTAATCTAAGTCAAGCTAAAAACTAAATTAAAATTTATCTGGATTTATCTAAATCAATGATTTATATATAATCGATATAAAACAATACACCATAATGAATAAGGAAAGGAACTGTAGTTGCTCAATGCCCATGTGGAACGACCCATTTGACGCAGCTCCAAAAGGCAAAAAATAGCTCGGTAATATGAGAACAGACTCGAAGTGGTATTGTTGGAAATATGTAGGGATGGACAATCCTAGGAACAATGAGGCACCCGCAATGGTTATGTTCCTAAAGCTAATTGTCCGAGTATATCGTAGAGTTGATAGTCCTATAGCCACAACGAGAGTCCATATAAAGCACAAGATTGAAACGGCCAACGCTTGTGGAATGGATGTGAGAATATCGCTTATTTTTTTCTGCCACGTCGCATATTATGTTATGAATGTGTCAATAACGAGATAATCTTAAGAAATCAAATGAATTTAGATCTAACTGAATCTAAAAAGGAGTTCAAATTGGTTTAAAATCATATAAACGAATTTTAATATATCAAATGAATTTAGACCCAACTGAATCAAAAAAACGAGTTTAAGATTATCCAAAATCATATATGTGAATCTTAACTTATCAAATGAATTTGAATCTAACGGAATCCAAAACGAGTTTAAAGTTATCCACAATCATATATACGAATCTCTATATAACATATCAAATGAATTTGGACCAACTGAATCCAAAAACGAGTTTAAAGTTGTCCAAATTCATATATATGAATCTTAACATATCAAATGAATTTGGACCTAATTGAATCTATAAACGAGTTTAAAATTGTCCAAATTCATATATTCATTATATGTATCTTTGGTAAAGTTGCAATTTTTATGTTAATTTTCAGATTTTCTTAAAACCATTTATTTTATATTCTTTAAAAATGATAAAATTTATATAATAATTCTCTAATTTGATAAGAAAAATCAAAGGAGAAAAATTAGGTAGACGACAAGAGACATGATTCGGCTCAACTCGAAACCGTCTTGAATGGCTCTGAGTTTTGTCCTTTTATATGAGTTTGAAGTAGGGGTGGGCGTTTCGGGTTACCCCGACCGACCCAATCCGAAAAACTTAACCGTGAGATAAACGGGTTCTGTTTAAAACCCATATAGGTTCTGAATCTGGAATTCGAACGGGTTCGGGTTGGGTTCGGGAGAATCCGAAGAACCCGAGGAACCCGAAAAAAACCCTAAGTTTCCTTCCCTCCCTTTCTTAAAGAACAAGAACGAATGAATTGAATTTACGGATTTTTTACTTGGAACTTTTTGTAAATTTTTATTTGGTATTGTTGTTTATAGATTTTTAGCATTGTACTTTTTTAAATTTGTTGTATGTTAAATTTGGAACCCGAAATACCCGTTTTAAATCCGAATTATCCTTTGAAAACT
Source organism: Gynandropsis gynandra (assembly GCA_036759665.1). NCBI lineage: Eukaryota > Viridiplantae > Streptophyta > Magnoliopsida > Brassicales > Cleomaceae > Gynandropsis > Gynandropsis gynandra. The sequence continues at coordinate 397,893 of CM071874.1, read as the reverse complement.
CGAATTACCCATTTAAAACCCGAAGAACCCGGACGAACCCGAATACAATTCGGGTTTTTTGGGTTCAATATTTCTGAATCCGAACAACCCGAATCTAACCCGAAACCCAAAAAACCCATCCCGAAAACCAAATGGGTTTTTATGTATTCAAATTTTTAAAAACCGAGGAACCCGAACCCAACCCGATCCCGAATAACCCGTCCCGGAACCCGAAACGCCCACCCTACTTTGAAGCCTAAATCCAACGGCCCAGATTTTCTCCATTGGATTTCTTCACGATTTTCCCACTCTTTCTCTGGATTTTCTTCTGGGTTTGGTATGATCATGGATCTCCTAAAGAAGGAGATTCCGGTGGAAGAGGAATCTCTGATTCTGGATAAAGATTCCAACGTCGGTCTCGTCATCGTCGACGTTGTTAATGGCTTCTGCACCGTTGGCTCCGGCAATCTGGTTTGAATATCTTTCCACCATAACCCTCTTTCCTTTTTCGAGAAATTAGCTCACTTTAGGGTTTATCCACTCTGCTCAATACATAGAATTTTGGGATCTGTTCATGTCTTCCATGTGTTTGTGATAATGACCTGACTCTTACAGGCTCCGACACAACACAACGAACAAATATCTGAAATGGTTAAGGAATCTGTAAGACTTGCAGAAGAATTTTGCTGTCGGAAATGGCCAATCTTAGCTTTTATTGATAGTCATCATCCTGATATTCCTGAAAATCCGTACCCTCCTCATTGTATCATAGGAACTAATGAATCAAGATTGGTTCCTGGTAAATTTCTTCTCTTCTTTCTTCTGTTTCATTGTTATATTCTTACCCTAAACTTTAAACCCTAAATTGTATTCTTCAATCAGCTCTACAATGGCTTGAGACTGAACCTGGTGTCACACTTAGACCAAAGGATTGCGTTAATGGATTCGTGGGTTCGATTCAAACGGATGGATCTAATGGGTTTGTGGATTGGATAAAGGAAAAACAGATAAAAGTCGTAAGTGTTTCGAATATATATATATGTTATGATGAACAAGTACATTGCTTTTCAGACAAAACTTCAACTTAAACTAAACCAATTTAATGTTTTTTGGATTGAAGATACTGGTTGTAGGTATATGCACCGATATATGTGTGTTTGATTTTGTGGCTGCAACACTTTCTGCTCGAAACCATTGTCTTCTTCCTCCTCTTGACGAGGTTGTAGTATACTCTCGTGGCTGTGCAACGTTTGATCTTCCTTACAATGTTGCTAGAGGTATCAAAGGAGCATTACCTCATCCTCAGGTATATATATACATACATATATATGTGAACTCCTCCCCTGAAATCTTTACTAGAAAGTTTTTGGAAGCTTATAGTATAACCCACTTCCAGGATGAAATCAAAGATGGAATTTTGTCAGTTGGTTCATCGATCGATACAATTCTTAAGCCATTTATATTTTCCTTTGATGTGTTTTCCTTTGTGTTAGGAGTTGATGCATCATATAGGTTTATATATGGCTAAAGGTAGAGGAGCTAAGGTAGTTTCGGAAGTGACATTTAATGGTTGAAACACAATTATGAGCAATGGCTCGGTAAGTTCGATTCAGACTGAACAACGCTTAGGGCTCAATCTTTGTCGAGTTTGATTCAAACTGAATAATGTTTAGGGCTCAATCTTTGTCGAGTTTGTTTAGGGCTCAATCTTTGTCAAAACTTATTTCTTTATGTAAAGATCATTGATTTGTTTTTGGATTCAAACTGAACAATGTTTTAAAAGTCGTTAGGCACTAGTCAAGTCTAGTCAGAGACTAATAGGTATCTAATCGTCTTTTCTTTTTTTAAGTTATTTCTTATTTGTTAGTATCAATTTTCTTTTTATAACCTTTTTATGGTTGGGTACACGAATAGCAAATCTATTGTTTTACATTGATTTATTTTAGTGTTATATTTTTCTTTATATGTTAAAATGACATTGTTTCTTACAAAAAAAAAAAATAAAAGCCAAATTCACTAGCGAATAGCTAGTCTGGCCTAACCGTCGAGCACCTAGGCGGTGCCTATCTAGAACATATATGGGTTAGTCCAGTCGAGCCACGGTGGAGTGGTTATTATTCGTCCAGCTAGTCTACTGCATATTTTATATGGATTGGAAAATTTCAGGTCAACACACCAAAACTCGTGGGGAAAAGGGCCTATAGCACCCCCATCTTTTCTGCTTTGCGCCAATTTTCCCTCAACTATCTGACACATCCAATTCCCCTGGTTGCAAAATTCATCCAATTTTCCCCTCAATTTTGTCAATTTGAGGCGATTCCTCCATTGGTTATATAATCTGTGTAATTCTGTTAACTCGCACGATTTCGACGCGATTTCACCCAAATTGGGTTAAAATTGCTGAAACCGAGTTAAAATTGAGTGAAATCATGTTAAAATTGGGTCAAAATCGGGTATTTGAATTGGGTCGAATCCAGGTCGAAATTGGTTGAAATCGGGTCGAAATCGGGCGGGTTAACGGAGTTACACGAATTATATAACAAGGGTGAATCGACTGAAATTGATAAAATTGAGGGGGAAATCAGATGAATTTTGCAACATGAGAGGGAAATCGGATGTGTCATATAGTTGAGGGGAAATCAGATGAATTTTGCAACATGAGAGGGGAAATCGAATGTGTTGGATAGTTGAGAGGAATTGGCGTAAATCGGAAAAAATGAGAGTGTTATCGGCTTTTTTGCCATAAATAAACTAGCCCGTGGGTTATAATTGTTTTTTTAAAACAATAATATAAAAAAGAATCGAAAAATAAACTACTTTCTCCCACAAACAAAAATAGAGGGGAGAAAAGGGTTCATATATAAAAGAAAACCATAATAAATAGAACAAAATCCTCAAAGAATGATATAAATTACTATATATGAACCAACTCTATGAAGAAGCCTTAATCTTCCTTTACAATGAGGGATGCATACAAGAGAATATCGACGGTTTTACCTTCTTCTTCGGTTTAGAACAAAAAATGAATGATCCTAAAGGAACTCTCGATCGACTATTTGAATGTTGAAGCTGAGATCTGATCTTTACTACTAGAAATTTGAAGATTGCAAACGGATTTTGCGGATCGACCAGTCTGTCCCTAAATTTGCGGACGGAATAGGGACGGGAAAAAATATCGGTCCCTAATTCGTCTCTAAATTTGCGGACGGACAAGCAATCCTTAAGTGGTCCGCAATTGCGGACGGATTGAAAACGGACATCGAGGGCATCCCGAATTAGGGATGGGGATCGAGTGTCGTCCGCAATTTACGGACGTCCCTGGGTCGCAGTCCCTAATTCGGGACGTCCACATATCCTCTCGGGAATGGCTTCGGGACGGCTCGATTTCTTTATCTATTTTACTAAAGAACGCTTGATTGAAAGGTCAAAGACTCAAAACGTCTATATGTTTATGAATGAGATATACAATGAGTAAATTCCTCAATTATCTTCTCGATCTCGAGTTGAAGCGTGGTAATATGATCGTTTCCAGCTTCTAATTCATCTGCTACTTTGTTATTTTCTTGCTTCATATTCAAAATCTCACCTTGAAATTGTGAATCCGAATTCATCATCTTCAGCACTTTCTTTTAGGGTTTTTGTTATTTCTTCTTGTATGTTACATAATGACTCGAATCTTGATTACAATTCGACTTTAAAGGTTTCGCTTTTTTCCAGCCAAAGATTCAGGTCTGTGTTTATTTCACTTAGATGTATATATATTGATCGAAGAGCAGTGCTGCTTCCATCAAGTTTGTCTATTTTTATTTCAGATCTTCGATTAAAGCATCAAATCTCTGTATCTGGCGAAACTAGGGGTGGGCGTTTCAGGTTTCGGGACAGGTTCCTCGGGTTCTAAAAAATTGAACCCAAAAAACCCATTTGGTTTTCGGGATGGGTTCCTCGGGTTTCGGGTTGGGTTCGGGTTGTTCGGGTTTTGAAATATTGAACCCAAAAAAACTCGAATTGTATTTGGGTTCTTTCGGGTTCTCGGGTTCTTCGGGTTTTTTGGGTTAATTAAGTACGGGTAATTCATGTTTTAAACGGATAATTCGAGTTTAAATGGGTAATTCAGGCTTAAACGGGTAATTCTTCGGAACCCAATCCGGACCGACCCGAACCCATTTGGGTTTTAGATTTTGAACCCATATGGGTTTTCTACAAATCCCGTTTATCTCAAGGATTGGGTTTTTCGGGTTGGGTCGGTCGGGGTAACCCGAAACGCCCACCCCTAGACGAAACGCATCGTTGAATCTTAACCAGAAATCGAGATTCTCCTCTAAAAGTTTATCAATATTCATCCTCATATGTTCTTCATGTGACTCCCGTAATAAAATGGTAAGTCAGTATCAAGCCGTATGCTTGCGGCTTTTAAATCACTAAGGCGGTATCTATCGATTCTCGTTTAATCGGAATACAATGCAAATATCTTTCATCGTAAATAATAGGATCTAACAGCAATAGTCGAGCATCATTGAGAATAATTGATGTCAATGTTGCATGAAAATTGGTATGTGTAAATTGATATGAGATATCAATTTAACACATATATAGCTACATGTTAAAGAATAATGTACTGGATCGATCCACCATGAGTCTACTACATGGATTATTATATGAGTATTATAGCAATTTTCATAATGCTTGTGATATATGTAATTCTATGATTTGAGATCGCCAGAGATTTTAATATAAGTAATTGCATGTTTTGACACTATTAAACGTCATTCGTAAATGGATGGACAAACAAGATACTGATTGTTGTTTTATCGAGATAAAGATTTTTCTCTCCTATATAACATGATTGATGTCACGAATTCAAATGTTACGATCTCAAAGATTGAACTAGATGAATATGATACGTTTTATGATTCATGTTCAATCTAGACATCAAATACAAATAATTAAAGTACGTAAATAACGTTTACAAGTATTATATTAATATTTGTTAATTAATTGTAATACACGTAATTTTTTTTCTCTTTCTGCCGTGTACCTTAGGCCTTTACTACGTTTTCTTTTCCATAAGTATTTTAATTAGGGAAAAAATGTTGGGCCCATAAATTGGAAGACTCTACCACTCAGAAGGTCTCTACGTGGAGGGTGTCATTTACAAGTATTATTCTCTTCAAAATCCTTTTTTTTTCTTATAGGATAATATATTACAAATATTTATAATATTAATATCATATTTATTTTTCATTTCCTTTTTAATCATAATAATATATACACGATTTTTTCTATTTTTACACACTGTTAATGATATTTTCTTCATTTTGAGAAAATATTATAAAATTTTAAAACATAACAACAACATTCTTCTTAGGTAATTAAGTAAATGTCACTCACTCATTCGTGTATATGCTTTAGCTTTCTATTCGAATAAATCATAATTCCACAAAAACTAAAACCTCTATTACAAATAAATGTAACAATGCAAGAGTATAAGTAAAATAGAATTATTTATATAAATATATACATGACTAGATATATCATTATATTCATTCGTATATACATCACCAATGATAATTTACAATGAAAATACCCAATTTGATCTGCAATAAACCCTAAAACTCTTCTTCACACTTGATGCAATCTTTTTTTTTTCTTTTTCTTTTTTTCTGGTTTTATGGATCAATATAACTAAATGTTGCTTCCAAATCATACTAAATGATTAATAGTTATTGCTACTAATACTAAACCAAACAATGATTTTACAAAAGCAAATGATTATCGACCATCAAAGATTCTGTAGAGTCGAAAGCCATTGCTCCATGTAATTCTTTCCATCTGCGCAATTTATAAGAAACAATAAAGGGTCACATTATAAATTTGCCCTATAAAATGTCGAAATCATCAATATTAAATTGTTATATTGTGTTGTCTCGTATCAATTAAAACATGAATTATATATTTTTATATGTTTTTGGATAACCCTAAACATAAATTATAAATTTTTATATATTATTGGATAACCCTAAACTTTTGTACTAGTTTTTAGAATTAGTTAGATCTAAATTAAAAACATTGACCATTATTAGAAAAAAAAAACTAGTTTTTAAGATTAGTTAGATCTAAATTATCCGTCATCAATACTAAATTGTTATGTTGTATTATCTCATATCGATCAGGACATGAAACCAAAACAGTCTAACCTGATTCTAAACCATAATAAACTCTATCATTTCTCAAGAACAATAGCTAAAGGACCTGATACTACCACTTGGATCTAGAACTTGATGCTCACGATTTTGATAATCATATTAGTGATTTGGAAGAAATTTCTCGAAAAGTAATTAGTACCCATTTCGACTAATTTTCTATCATCTTACTTTGGCTGGGTGGCGTGTATTTCCATGGTGCTCGTTTTTTAAATTATGAAACATGACTGAGCGAAGCAGAAATTGAACAAAGCAAGAAGCAAGATATAACTAATTCCAGAAGTTAATTCAGCGTTTAGAATTATCCAATATCATATATAAAAATTTATGCTTTATAATATAATCGATGTAGAACAATACAATATAGCATTCTTCTCACGTTCAAACTCGATTAACTCGATTATGGAATGTAAACATCGCAATCGAAACCCAATAAGTTCTATTCAAATTTGGATAAACGCGACTCTAATGTCATATAAATATGAATTTAGATCTAATTGATCCAAAATCCCATGTTACTATTATATCAAATGTATATTTGCACCTAATTAATCTAAAATCTAACTCAATAATTTATTATTATAAAAAAAATCATATAACCCAACATGACATAAAGAGTATAACCCAAAATCTCAATCATATAGCAAAAATCTAAGCTCTAATTCAACAAATCCAAAGCATTGGGCGAAGAGATTATCTTACCAGGAGAGATCCCATTGGGAAGATTCTTGACAGAACTCAGGATCTGATTGTTAGAACCTTCCACTATAGCCCTGTAACAAGGAACCAACACAAGGAATCCACCGTCTCCTTCATCGTTGATTTCGAAACCAGGTCCATGAGGCTCTGTCCATCCAACGGACCACTCAGGTCCATCAGCTTCTGAACCAGACGAACCAACCATCTCATGGTCAACTTCGTTCCTCGTGTCATTTTTACCAATCCATCGTCTCTTGATTTTTCCTTTGGATGGAGATATCTCTTTAGGGAATTTTAGGGTTTCAAGGCCATTTGAGACAGGTTCTCTCTCTTTCCGACCACCTAATAGCCACCATGGCCAGCTTGGGGTTGGTACGGACACTCCTTTCATTACCCCAGAAATGAACAGAGAAACTCAGACTAGGAATCGGTCAAATATGGAATCAGGGAAGATGAATTGATGAAACAGATGAAGCCTGTTGTAAGAACAAATTTATTGGAAAATTTATCAGAATGATTGATGACAAATTTAACCTAGATTTAAGGAATATCCACCATTAATCTCGACCTCGAGAGCTGAAACGAACAAATGAACAGAAGAAACGAATTGGCGAAGGAAACACTCGTCAGAGAATTGCAAGATGAAGCTCGAATTCAAAATCACAAGCGAGCAAAAAGGTTTTTGGTATTTCTTCAACAGATTATAAATCGAACATCGGATGAATCATAAAGCCAATAATAGGTAAAGAATGAATCAATCGAGCATAAGGATAGCCAAATTTCCCAAAGAAACTACAAAATCAACACCGAATGATCCATAGAATACCGGCGAAACAGAAGCGTTCCACCGGAAATCGATACAGACGAAGAACCCTAGAATTTCAGCACGATTACACGGTGAAATCAACGTTCGAAGAAAAAAAACCAAGAGAATCCAAATCAGAAAAAGGTGAGATAGAATCGAATCGAATAGAATAGGAACTGACACAATTAAGAAACCCTAATTTCCCAAATCATCAATCGTTCTCCTCCATCTCCGATCTTTCTCTCTGCTCATCCAGAGCTCATCATCATCTTCTATCTTCTGCAACTTTTTATAATTCAGTTTCGTTGTCTTCAAGTGATCCAACGGCCACGATCGTAGATTTGATTATATCGTACGGTTATCCTCCAATCATTAGTTTCATTATACTGGAGAGATTAAAAATGATAATTATTGTTGATTATTTATTTTATTTAAATAAAAGTTAAAAATTAAATAAATATTGTAGACAAGTGGCACTTACGACCTTTCACGTTGATGACGTGGCATACTAATCCCAATCATTTGCGTGTGTGTGCGGCTCAAGTTTATGACACGTGTCAATCTCATCAAGTTTTCGTCTACACTACAAATTACTCGTATTTTTTTATTTTATAATAATACAATTCGTAATTTCAATCAATTTCTATACAATATTTAGTGTTTATTTTGGGAGGATAATGTAAGCCAATTCGATAATCTTATATGCGGAAACGATTAATGAATCTAATAGGAAATTAAATCAACCAAAAACAATAAACAAATCATACTTACTTGAATTTTCCATGATTTGTATTCGGTGGATCTTTTCTTCTTTTCTCCAATGCCAAATCCACCAATTTCTCCTCAATTTTCTCTTTGATGATATAAGAGAATTATGTGTTTTTGTTTCTTTGTTTTTGTAATAATTTTGTATTGATTGAAAAATTCACCGTAACAAAAACACAAAGAATCATTTAAATAAATCAAAAAGACATGAGTTAAAGACATGTCTTTTGGACATGTCCTTTAACTTATAATAATTACAAATCAATATCAAACTTGCAATTATTCTCAAAATTGTCTTTTGATTTCAAATCATGCGGATTGGCACGGAGGGATTTTCACCCGATAATTGTCTCCTCAATACGACACTAATCATCACCGTGTGTACCTCAATAACAATTATCTAATACTTATATTATATGAATCAACGTTAGAATAAAATTTCTAACATTCTCCCACTTGATTCATATATGACAAGTATATAAAATCGTTGAGCTCACTTAAATGATCTTATATACGAGTACGAGTCATATAAGAATTAAATTGACCGAATCATGGCGGTCACGGGCCTGGCAAAGCGTCCCGATTCCTTCCATGTATCACAAATCAATATCAATATAATATCTTGAATTTGATAAGATAGACATCTAAAATTATCTTATCCCACAATGTCTTTTAACAAAGACTAAATATCTATAATCATAACAAATATGCATAACTGAAATATGATTCATAGATAAGCAAAATCAAGACTTATATTGATATCTAGAGTTCAAATAAACTTCAATGTGCAAGACTTATATTCATATATGTATAATCGTCAGCAATACAAGGACTTCGCGACTACTCCCATTTCACTAACATGGCCAAGAAAGATCTTTGGAGCTAGTCCTTTAGTCAACGGATCCGCGATCATATCATTGGTGCCAATATGCACAATTTGAACTCTTTGATTTTGCACTTCTTCTTTAACCGATAGATATTTTAAATCCATATGTTTGGAACCCTTGGAATATCTATCGTTCTTCGAGAAGAATACGGCTGCCGCATTATCACAATATATGTTCATCGGTTTAGCAATGGTACCAACAATGCCTAAACCATGAACAAAATTGCGCAACCACAACGATTGAACTGTAGCTTCAAAGCACGCTACAAATTCGGCCTCCATAGTGGAAGTAGCAATGACAGACTGCTTACCACTCTTCCATGAAATAGCTCCCCCAGCTAGAAGGAACAAATAACCAAATGTCGATTTTCGAGTATCCGAGCATCCGACATAGTCTGAGTCTGAATAACCAACAATCTCAAGATTGCTAGTTCTTCTATATGTGAGCATGTGATCCTTGGTGCCTTGTAGATATCTTAAAACTTTCTTTGCAGCTCTCCAGTGAAATTGTCCGGGATTTGATTGGTAACGACCCAACATACCAACCGAAAAACTGATATCCGGTCTAGTACAAGTCTGAGCATACATCAAACTTCCGACTAAAGAGGCATAAGGAATGTCATCCATTTCCTTACGCTCTAAGTCATTCTTAGGACATTGGGATAGACTGAAACGATCCCCTTTCTGTATGGGAACCGGACTTGGTGAACATGATTCCATTTTAAATCTTTCTAAAACTTTGTCGATGTAAGCCTTTTGAGACAATCCCAAAATTCCTTGTGATCTGTCTCGAAATATTTCTATTCCGATCACATAGGAAGCCTCACCCATATCTTTCATCTCAAAGTTACTAGAAAGATAATCCTTAACATCATGTAATAACCCACGATCATTGGCGGCAAGAAGAATATCATCTACATACAATACAAGGATTATAAACTTGCTTCCTACAATCTTTATGTAGATACACCGATCAACGGTCATTTCTACAAACCCATATGACAATACAGTATCATTGAATTTCAAGTACCATTGTCGGGAAGCTTGTTTTAATCCATAGATAGATTTCTTCAACTTACATACCAGATTGCTTCTACTTGTGGTCTCAAAACCTTGAGGTTGATCCATATATACCTCTTCTTCTAAATCTCCATTGAGAAAGGCTGTTTTAACATCCATTTGGTGAAGCTCAAGATCAAAATGAGCCACCAAAGCCATGACAATCCTTAAAGAGTCCTTTCTAGAAACCGGAGAGAAAGTCTCTTTGTAGTCAATACCATTCTTTTGAGTGTAACCTTTGGCGACAAGTCTGGCTTTATACCTCTCGACGTTGCCCTTAGAGTCTCGTTTGGTCTTAAAGACCCATTTACAACCAACTCTTTTAGAATCCTTCGGCAATTCCGTCATTTCCCAAACATTGTTGTCATCCATAGATTTCAACTCTTCCTTCATGGCCATCAACCATTTGTCAGAATTTCTACTGCTCATGGCTTGGTCAAAAGAGACTGGGTCATCATTCATGCTCAAGTCATTTTCATGTTCAAGTGCATAACACATATAATCATTTGAAATAACTGGTCTTCTATCTCTAGTAGACCTTCTCAAAGCTATTCCTTCTTGAGGTTGCACTTGTTCATTTGCTTGAACATTTTCTTGCTCTTCCTGAACAATGGCGTCGGTAACTAGGTGTGGAGTATCCATTTGTTGTTGTTCCATATTCACGCCCTTTGGCTGTACTACAATAATAGGAACATCAACATAAGATGAATCACTTGATGGATTTTGGTCCATCAATGACTCTCTTATCTCGATATCACGTACTCCCACACTCCCACTGATTTCGCCATTTTCAATGAAGCGAGCATTCCCAGACTCTACAATTCTCGTACTATGGTTAGGACAATAGAATCTATAACCTTTTGACCTCTCTGGATATCCAATAAAATAACCACTAATGGTTCTGGAATCCAATTTCTTTTCATGTGGATTATATATCCTCACTTCGGCTTGACAGCCCCATACGTGAAGATGTCTTAAACTAGGTTTCCTAGATGTCCACAATTCGTAAGGTGTCTTAGGAACTGCTTTACTAGGTAACCTGTTCAATATGTATGCAGCTGTCCTCAATGCATACATCCACAGTGAAATAGGTACAGAACTATTACTCATCATACTCCTAACCATTTCCATCAATGTACGATTACGCCTTTCTGCAACGCCATTTTGTTGTGGCGTGCCGGGCATTGTATACTGCGCACAAATGCCCTTAGACTCAAGAAGTTTCTTAAATGGACCTGGAATTTGTCCAACTTCTGATGTCTTTCCATAATATTCACCACCTCTATCGGAACGTATTACCTTAACCTTTCTATTTAGCTGTCTCTCAACCTCCATAATGAATGTCTCAAGGACATCAACAGATTGAGACTTTTCATGCAGCAAATAAAGGTAACAGTACCTAGAGTAATCATCAATGAAGGTGATGAAATACTTTTCACCGCCCCAAGACGGTACATCAAAAGCACCACAAATATCTGTACGTATTAAATCGAGTAATTCGCTACTCCTTGTGGCAGTATGTTTAGACACATGTTTGGTTTGCTTACCCTTAATGCAATCCACACAAGTGTCATTCCAATCGGTAAAATCCAATTGAGACAAAACATTAGTTTTAATTAGTCTCATAATCCTCTCCTTGGATATATGACCGAGTCTTTTATGCCACAAGTCAGCGGAAGACTCGTTAAGTGCATTCCTCTTCATACCAACATCATGTTCAGTCAAAATATGAAACAGGGAATTAATAAATTTAGAACTTAGATTGAAACAATACAAAGTATCTGATAATAAACCAGTACCACACAGGTTTTTACCACGATACAATGAAAAACAACCATGTCCAATCTTAAATTCAAAACCTAATACATCCAACCTTGAAGCGGAAACAAGATTTCTAGAACAATCGGGAACATATAAACAGTTTTCTAGATCCAGACAATAGCCCGTATCTAACACGATTCTATATGTCCCGACACCTTCAACTCTAGCTTTCATCCGGTTTCCCATAAATAGAAAGCTTTCACTTTCCGGCATTCGTTGGAGATTTAGGTAACCCTGTATAATATTAGACACATGAGTGGTCGCACCAGTATCAAGCCACCAAGTATTAGAAGGTACTTCAATCAGATTTGATTCGAAGCATACTGAAACGAAATGTATAGCTCGTTTTTCAAGTAAAGCCTTCAGTTTTAGACAATAAGTCTTTTTGTGCCCAGGTTTGTTACAAACGAAACATTTTAGAATCTTTCCGACATCTTCTTTCTTTATCGGATTGGTTGTTTACCTTTATTCTTTCATTTCTTACTTGGAGTTTTAACGCTACTTGAACCAACATTTGTATGACCACGATAAGCAAAATTGGCTTGAGGAAACTTGAAATTAAGGTATTTCTTTTGCCTTGCCTCCTGTTGCATGTGCATGACCTTGGTATCTGAAAGAGACCATTTTTCTTTGAGTTGGTTGTAAGTTCTCCAAAATTACTTGAAATCATCACCTTTTCACGATTTCAACATGAACTCAACTAACACACACTCACCAAGATCAATATCCAAATTTTTGA
>CM071874.1:354180-378902 GCA_036759665.1 Gynandropsis gynandra | reverse complement strand
GATGCTTCTGGGGCATTTCACTCGGATCCTGAGCAATATCGTCGCCTTGTGGGCCGTCTTCTCTATTTGACGACCACACGCCCAGATATCAGTTTCGTGGTTCATACTCTTTCACAGTTCATGCAGCAACCACGTGAGGAGCATTGGCTTGCTGCATTGCGCGTGGTTCGATACTTGAAGGGTTCTCTTGGGCAAGGTATTTGGTTACGATCCGATTGCGATCTTCTACTCTCAGGTTTTTGTGACTCTGATTGGGCTTCTTGTCGACTTACTCGCCGATCGATTGGAGGGTATATTGTGTTTCTTGGTCAGTCTCCTATCGCGTGGAAAACCAAGAAACAAGCTACTGTTTCACGTTCTTCGGTTGAGGCATAATATCGATCTATGGCACATCTTACGAGTGAGCTCATATGGTTGCGAGCTCTGCTTCGGGATTTTGGCATACTTCCTTCGGTTCCTATACGACTTTTCTGTGACAATCAGGCCGCACTGCATATTGCTGCAAATTCTGTGTTTCATGAGCGTACGAAACACATTGAGATCGATTGTCATTTCATTCGCGACGCAGTTCAGGACGGCACCATTCAGACATCTCATGTTCGTTCATCAGAACAGGTTGCCGATATCTTCACCAAGGCGTTGGGTCAGAATTCTTTTCTTTATTTGCGTTCCAAGTTGGGCATTCGAGATCTTCATGCTCCAACTTGAGGGGGCGTATTAGGGTTGATTATGTATATAGGGGTTTATTTGTAATTATGCTTAGTCGTATTAGGTTAGTCACGTTCTGTAATTTCTATTTAAACCGGGCTTCGACCTAATAATACACACACGATTTCATTCTAATTTGGCAATTTTGATGGAATATATACGAGATCATATTTAAATATAAAAATTGTACAATCAACAAACACAAAACCAAACAAATCAAACAAAATTATTCTAGTCGTTATTATGAATGTATGATCGATGATTTGATAGAGCAATTTTGATGATTGACTCATTAATATCTTTCAAATAGGAGCATGCAAATTGTAGACGACATTTTTTAAAAATATCAAACTTTTTTTTAAACGTTTTGGTGAAGATATTAGTTAATTGAATCGAGTAAAAGAAATGACGAGAGACATACTCGATCATTAGAGTTATCAGATATTTAATTATAAATCATAATATATATATATATATATATCTAGACGTGAAATTATCATCAAACTATTTAAAAGTCAATTTACGTTTATAGCAAGGTGTGAGATTATCAATAATCTAATCGAGTGTTATTTTATACTCGAACATTATTAGTTCATCAATAACTCGATCATCTTACGTCTATATATCAAACGTATATGATCATCTTCGATATGTTGTATATGTCAAATATGAGTTTGATTCTAACTAATATAAAAAACTAACGCAATAATTTAAGGTTGCACAATATCATATAAGAGTCCAAAATTAACGTACTAATTGATGTGTGACAACTTATTATAACATTATAGATATACATATAAAAAATTACAATAAAAATTTATTTACGTTCGAGATTAAATATTTTGTCTGGTTTTTAAAATATCCGAAATAATGGTCTGAAACCATGTTTTTGGAACCATGCTCTCATAACATAATAAATTATAAGATGACACTTTGAAAATAAAAAAGTTCCAAAATAATACTTTGTTGGATTTGATTAAATAAACAAAATATTTGAATTAGTTGGATGATTTGATTAGGCATACAAAACCATATAAAAAATTTGTACAAATAGTAAAAAAATCAAACAAATCTGACAAAAATATTATAAACATTAAACAACATAAACAAATCAAACCAAAATATTGTTAAATTTGTTATGAATATATACAAAACCTTGTCAAACAATCTTGGCGAGTGGTCCTAGATACCTGAAAAATTCAGAGTTTGAATTTCATATTGGCCAAAGAATATATAAAATTAAAATTTTTATTTAAGTTACGATTTGAGGATATTATAATATAATAAAAAATAAAAATAATACGTGAACAAACAGCAAAGACAGATAAAAAAATATAAATAAGCCGAATCATATCAAAGCCCAAATAAGACAAAGGGGCTTACGTGGACACTACGACTTAACGGTTATCTACCGTTACCAAACGAGATAAAATAAACGAACTGATAATGGATCCGTCAAGTAACGCCGTTAGAGACGTCAATCTGTATTTAATTTTTTTTAAATGTTAATTATATTTAAATTCTCTTTTGAAATCCTTTTCCCTCCTTTGGGTTAGTTTTCCTTTTTTCCTCCAATTTTTTCGCATTTTTCTTTGGAGAAACTGTGAAATCTGAAATTAGGTATGTTTTTCTTTTTATCACTTTTTTGGTTCATGCCACAATGGAGAATATGATTTTCTCGGCAGTTTGTTTGATTTTAACTGGTGGGAATCATGATTATAGTTTATATTGAGTGATAATATGGGGTTTATTGATAGTTTCTGGGTATGATCTTAAAGTAATTTGAGCCAATTACGGGTTAAGCTTTTTCCTTACTTGCTTTTGCGTCACCTCACAGACCCTCATAGGGTTTCGAGCATTTTAGTTCATTAATTTTGGCCAAAAATGATTCTAGGTCTATCATTCTTTGGTGTGTCAATTAGGGGTGGATAATTAGGGTTTCGATTCAGTTTGTAAGGTGGTTTGGATTTTTTGGGATATGAAAAAGTTTACTTCAGATTCATCGAGTTTCGATTAGGGTTTGTTGTTAAGGTTTTGGAATAGTAAATCCAAAATAACCTGAATCATATTCGAGTTATCTGGATATTTCGAATTTTTCGGGTAATTTGTTTTTTTTGGTTATAGATAATTCGGATTTTTAGAGTTTTTTTGAATAATTTCGGTCATTTAATTACGAGTAATTCGGTTTTTGTCCCGATTCCACGTTTTTTTAGCATTTTTGGGTAATTCAAGTAATAAAAAGACAAAAAATGTTAATATTTTTTTTAAGTTCTCGGTTGTTCGGGTTTTTTCGAACTTGAATCGAACCGATCCGTACCCAAACGGATTCTAGATTTTGAATCTATATGGATTTTGTGGGTAAACCAAATGACTTACCATGAAACTAGTGAAATTTGAAATTCGGGTCGGTCTGGGTCGAATTCAGGCGAATGGGTGCAATTCTGTTGTTAATGATGAATAAATTTTTGAAAAAATTGGTGGAATTTGAAATGAAATTGTTAAGATCCCACGTTAACTAAGAATAAAATTAGTGGATGCTTTATAAGGTAGATGATGATTCATATACGTTCTCTTATGGGTTTAGCTCTTCTCCATTAGTTATGTTATATTGCTTTAGCATATGATTGATATGTGAATTTGGTCCATTTTTGCAGATTATTTCTTAAATGGAGAGAATATATGAAGAGCTAGACGAAGTCAAACTCGAAAATGAGAAGCTCAAAGCTGATTACAAAAACAAGGTAGAGCTCTTTGAGAATCTAAAGAGAATTCAAAATGAACAACTTATCAAAATGCAAGAGTTTCAATTGATGATTGAGAAGCAAAATGATGAACTTGAAGAGAAAAGAAGAGAACTTTGTGTGTTGAAGCAAACAAATGAAGATCTGATACGTTCTTTGAACGAAAAAGATTCGATTCTCAAGTGTGTAAGTGATGCTAATGATAAACTTAGAGCTAATGGGGAAGAAAGATATCAGAGATTTGAAGAGGAAAGAGGGAAATTGATGTTGGTTTTGAATGAAACGAACGAGAAAAACACTGATCAAGAACAGAAAATCAATGTTTACAGATCTGAGATTGAAGGGTTGAAGAGGATTATAGCAGAATCAGAGAAGAAATTGATTGAAGCAGAGAAAAACGCCAAGATTTCAAAAGAGATGAAAGAAAGAGATAATATACTGATGAGAATAGAAGATGAAAAGATTCAAGTAGAGGAGACTTTGAAATGGAAGAAAGAACAGTTCAAACATCTTGAAGAAGCATATGAAAAGCTTCGAGATGAGTTCAAGAGAAGCAAGAAAGAGTGGGAAAAAGAAAGATTCAAGCTTTTGAATGAGATATCTTCAATGGATACAAAATTAGATTCACAGAATAGAATCATAAAGGATCTTCAAAAGAAGTTACAGTTATGTAACAACGTAATGACCCAAGAAGAAACTCGAAGAAAACGTCTTGAAGTTGAAGTTTCAGAGTTAAAATTACAATACAAAGATGCTTCTGCTGCGTGGCAAGATACAAGATCGAAGCTTGATGACTTAACTGTTAAAAGAGATGAGGAAATTGCAGCTTTGAGATATTCGTTGAGCACGAAAGAGACGTATTATAAAGAGATGAAGTATCAGAATGAAAAACTCGAACAAGATAAGATCGAGCTATTGATTTCTTTGAAAGAATTCCAAGAAGCTTGCATTCGAGGATCAGGAAAGTTTTCACTTTTGAAATCGAAAAACAAGCGACGTAAAGAAGATGAATGGAGCTCTCAAGTAGAGAAAATGGCAGACGAGATTAATGCGTATAAATTACAGTTGGAAAGGAAGGAAATTGCATTGAAAGAGGTGAAAATGGAATTGGAATACTCTCATTCTTCCTTGGAAGAAATGAAGTTACAGTATGAAGAGACTTTGATTATGTTTTTAGTGCTAACTGAATTCATTTCTGATGTGAAATGTGAAAAGATTATTGATGAGAACAGAGGAGAGATTGAAGATCAGAATCTTGAAATGCAAAAAGAGGTTAAAAGGCAGAAGGAACTGTTAAAGAAATCATCTAAATGTCAGACCCGAATGGAAGAAAAACTAAAGGAAATCGAAAAGAAACTACGAAAAGTTTGTGTAGCATTGGATAATGCAAACGCGAAGCTACTTGAAGAACGAGAGAAGCAGTCGTTATTAGAGAAAGAGATTAACAAGTATAAGGAGATGCTGGAGGAATCAGATAAAACTCGGGTTCGTTTAGAAGAGCGGATTCTGCAGATTGAATGTGATTCAAAGAAAAAACTCGAAGGAAAGCTAGCGTCCATTCAGAAATATGAAGAGAAAAGGCGAAAGGAGGAGTCAATCAGGTATCAACTTAACTTGAAAAAGAATCTTGAAGAAGTTTTAATGGCTTTAGAAAAGGTGAATTCTGATGCAAACGAGCTTGAACTTGAACTATGGATATGGAAATCTATTGCTGAAAGATTGAAAGATGAACAAAACCAGAAGAA
The DNA here is from genome assembly GCA_036759665.1 of Gynandropsis gynandra. Classification (NCBI taxonomy): domain Eukaryota; kingdom Viridiplantae; phylum Streptophyta; class Magnoliopsida; order Brassicales; family Cleomaceae; genus Gynandropsis; species Gynandropsis gynandra. Next base: position 373,708 of record CM071874.1, on the reverse strand, counting down.
TTTGTGCAAAACATTAGAGGCATCGGCCATTGATGATGTCAGTTCTTCGTCTGAGATTGAGAAAGAAATCCTAAGAGAGAAAGAGAAGATGTTGGAAGATGTTGAAAGAGAGGTGAATTGGTATGAACAAGAATTGTTCAGAAGGGAATTTGAAGGTGTTGCCTTTACACATATAACAGAAGAGCGAAAATTGGAGATCGAGAGAGAGATTCACGCGAGAATTGTGAAAAATAAAGATGAACAACTTCATGAAATGGATCAAGAATTCAAGAATTCACTGAAATCTTTCTCTTCGATTTTGGAACAGAAGCAAACGGAGTTTGATTTCGTTTACGAGGCATGGAAGAATATGGCAGAATCAAAGATTTTCGATCAAGTAGAAATCGAAGAGAAAAAGATGATGCTCATTGAACTCGAAGGAGAAATCGTTAAGACCAAACAGATTCTTGAAACATCGAATGATTTACTCGATAAACTCAGCGGTGAAAATACAAATTTACAAGATGAGATCTTGAGATTGTCATCAGAAAGAGATAATCTTTGGAACTTTGTTGATGAGTTTGACAATGAATTGTCGAATCTGTTCTAACGATTCGAGTAAAACGTTAACGATTCGTATATTCAAAACTGATTTGCCTTTGCAGCGTGAATGACATTTATCTTATTCTTGAGGCTGTTGATCTCAAATCGATATCGAAGATTCAGACGAGGCAATAGAGAGTAATCGATATCGAAGATTCATACGAGGTAATTCCTTTTTCTACCTTCCATTTCCATACAACAGAGTAATATTATTTTTTTTTTCAATATAACTGTTTTATTGGAAGGAAAAAGAAAAAACATCGAATACGAAGATTCCGCATTGAATTTCTGGTATGAACAAGGGGGAGAAAACAATATAACCCTCTAATTGAGAAATAGGTTTTCAACTCACATATGTTAGATTTACATTCTTCTTTCTCTTTTCCATCAATTCATTTTCGTAATTTAATACGATCTAACCACCGTATGGTAGCCTGTAAAATCCAAAAGAACGATGAAAATCCATACATTATAACTTTCATTCCTCATATAAAAGCGAATGCGAAAGAGAATTCCTTACCCGAGCTTGAGGGAAGTTTCAGAACTCTCGTAATCAACGGGAGGTCCAATTGAATTTCGTGCATTCGTTACTGATTCAAACGAATGCCCTTCTTCGCCAATAGCGTTTTCAGATTCAGCACCACAATATCTCTCACACTCATTAGAAATCTAACACCGTTATTACACGAGAATTAATTAACCATAAACTCAAAACACTAAATCAAAATCTCGATCATACGAGAAATATATATACCACTTGTTGATCAAGTCGCTCGTTCTCTTCCATTAGAAGTGTTCCCTGAAGAATAAGGTATACCACATTGGTTAGAACACGAATCATATACTTTTTTATATACATTATTAGATAATTCTAAACTGTTTGAACTAACTTTCGAAATTCGTTAGACATAAATCCATATTTGACACAATCAATATATATTATTAGATAATTCTGAACTCTTAAACTAACTTTTGAGATTCGTTAGACATAAATCCATATTTGATAGAATCAATATATATATATTATTAGATAATTTTGAACTCTTAAACTAACTTTTGAATTTAGTTAGACATAAATCCATATTTGACAGAATCAATATATTAGTACAACCAAAGTACGATCTCATTTACAAGGTTTTAGAGATAAGAGAAAGAAGAGTACTTGCTCCCGCAGCCGTTTATTCTCTTCCATTAGTTGCATTCCCTTTGTACGTACGAAACATCGGATTAGTTACAAGAATATACGATAATTAAACTAATTTGTTATGTTCCTATGTACCTTTCTTTGAAGGTCGTTGATCTCTTTCATAATCTTTTCGTTCTGAAACGAAAGGCGTTCATTGTGATGAGTAAAGTATAATGATACGAGGCAATGTGATTCGAAATTTTTTTTTCCAAACCTTCTTCTCAATCACGCGATTCAACCCGCCTTCAAGGGCTTTCTCCAATTGTTGTAGATCTTCTATGTTCATACCTTGAAGCTCCTCTCCCCTCATTTGCCTTGTTTCATTTACAAAACCACAATATATGCATATTCACATTAATATGCACACAAGCATATGGTGAAAATCTATGTCGAATTCTTTGAGATATGCAACATATATTCATATTTTTCGAAGATATTTATATCGTCGAGTTTGTTATTTTCTTTTATTTTAGCTAAATTTTGTTATAAAAATATTCTTAAACTAAATCTTTTGTATCTATTATATGATAGGTAGGGTCGACTCAACTAGAGCATGTCTTTTGTAGCTATTAACATAAAATTATTCTAAATATTAATTTTTTAAATAATGAGCCCCAAATTCATTGAAACCCTGTTCGAATGCTCTTGTGGCACATGGGCTGAGCTGCCTCTGATAATGAGTTTGACATAATAATGAGACAACAGGTTCGCAAGAATTTGTTATAATATTTGAGTCTAATTTGTCTTAATTTGAATATTTCGATGTTGAGTTTCTGATTGTGATTTCCATTCAATAAGATCAAAACTAAACGTAAAGAGAATCTTATGTTACAGATTATCGCACATCGATTAAGACATCAATCATTAACTCTTATATATTGTAACGATGAATCATAAACTTTTGAACTAACTTTTGGATTAATTAAGCATAAACCCATTTGACAATCCGCGATTAAGAGTATCAATGTACCTTAACCGATGGCTCTTTTCCGCAAGTTCTTTGCTCAATCTCGAGTGATCGTTATTCTCTACAAGCTATGAAACAAAAATATTAGAGCAATGTCTTTTTTTTTCATAATGCAATACATTTTTACTCTTCATATATATATATATATAAATATATATATATATATATACCAAAATAAACACCTGGAAGGAACAAACCTGTAATTCAAGAGATGGTTGATTGAGCTTTTCCAAGTTCTTAGATTGCAAGTTGTGCCTCTCTAGCATCTCCTTCATGCTTCATAATGCAAACACAATGCACTTGAAATTTCTTATTTTGATTTAATTATGCCACCAACCAAAATTATTGACATTTTCCAAGCATGATTACTATGTATAATTAGCAATGGTAAATTCAGATAATAATCACAATGAGTAAAGTATATATAATATATGTAGAAGTAACAAGATTCTTGTTTCATGGGACTTAATATTTTAACTTGATAAGCAATATTTATGTAATACACAATTATGCTCACTACTAAAAAATACCCACAATTTGCAATGGAACTTCAATCGAAGCGTCGAGAAAAATTCATCATAGAATTGACCTCCATCTTTATAGATGTTTGTTATGATAAATTATCTCACATCGACTAGAACATGAACTTTGGACTCATATATATGAAACTGACAATCCTAAACTCTTGAGCTAGTTTTGGGGTTAATTAGACCCAAGACCATATTTAAAATGGTATCACAGTTTGGTTCGTCTCAATTTAAATACCAATGTTGAGCCCCCAATTGCAATACTCACGTTCCAAGATCGAGATTGGACTCTCCTCGTGAGGAGAGTGTTATGATACATTATCCAACATCGACTAGAACATGAACTTTGGACTCATATATATAGTACTGGACAACCCTAAACTCTTGAACAAGTTTTTGGTATTAGTTAGACTCAACTCATATTTAACAATGTTATCTCTCTCTCCATGAATAAATATTGTTACCATTTCTTTTAAAATGTGTACAATTGTCATCTCCCGAAACTTCCAAAGAATTGACGATTGATCTAACATATTATTATTATGAATCTCTAACAATTTCTAGAGTTGAAAATTGATCTAACATAATATTATGAATCTTTCCTTACATGGTTCATAAAGGTTGTCCAATCCATTATTTATCTTGATACTACTCTAACCTAAATTACACTTATTTTAATTGTGAAGTTCTACAATAATCATCACCGAAAAATAATGTGTAATTAATGGAATGATTTTTTTTTATCTTCCTCTATCATTATACATATCTCAATTCCATGTGTGTCAACAAGAAAACTATGTTTATCATGTAGAATCATATATACAAACCATTATCTTGATGAACATTGCTTTAATACTACAATATAACAATTTTGCAAAGGTTGAAATTCTATTTGAAAAAAAAAAATCAACTTATTTTCATTAAATGTACATAAATGTGTACCTACATAACATAAATCATATATTTATTTCCTAGCGAAGGTCATGTACCTTAAATTGTCTTGTCAACTCATTGAGAAATATCAGTGTAAAAATCACATTTTTTTTCGACTTGGATGCCCCTTTTGACATTTGACATTTGTTTTAGAACTTTATTGTTCTAAAACAATTAAGTTCTTCATATCGATTATAATAAACACATTTTTACAAAAATATATAAATTTATTTCAAAATATTAGAGTTATATACGAATTATTTTATTTTTTATATAAATTATTAATTCCAAATCAAATATGAGTGTATGCAATCACATGTATATTTATAAAGTAATTTCGAAAAATATTCATATATTATTATGAAATAAGATGATATATTATAATGATTTTTAGAAAAAAATAAGGAAAGTATAATATCACAAAAGAGGACGTAGCTGAAAATCCAAAATCGTATCTATGGATGTGGATATGATAAGCCACATCAATACTCTTATCCAAATCTACACTTTGCCCAACAAAAATCCCATATAAGCAATACATTCACATATAAATATATATATGCATATTTATTTTCAAATATATTTAAATATCGAATCTAAATCTTTCAATCATAAAGAAAAATACAGAAAAAATTATGAAACTATGACATAATGTGACCTCATTAATTACATCGAATATATCAAGAAATTAGATACTTTTCTTTTGTCTTTATAATTAGGAACTATTTAGGTTTAGTTGGGATGATTAATCTCTTAGACTTGTAAACTAAGTAACAAATTAATGCCTAAATACAGTCAGTATATATATATATATTTCCAAACTTCAATTATATATATATATATATCACATGATGCAACATCTATATATATATATAGAGAGAGAGAGATGTTAATAATTGAATTGCCTAGTAGTGGTATGTTTCTGGTAAGTTCTACAAAAGTTTTTTTCTGAATCTAAATGCAATCTCTATAAAGAACTTTGGAAATATAATATATATGTATGTATATATATATAGAGAGAGAGAGAGGTAGACATATAATATATGTATATATAGAGAGAGAGAGGTAGAGAGAGAAAGTCTGAACCTGGAGCTACAGTATTCGAAGAGCTTTCCGGTGGAGGAGAAGATGATGAGAGCGACGTCGGCGTCGCAAAGAACGGAAAGTTCCTCGGCCTTCTTGAAAAGCCCTCTTCGTCTCTTCGAGAACGTCACTTGTCTTGCCGTCGCGTTATCGATCTTCTTGATCTGAATCTTCTCTCTCGCCATTACTCTCTCTCTCTCTCTATCTCTCTCTCTCTCTCTATCTCTTTGAAACCCTAGAATATTCGATTCAAGATGCTGTAAATGAAAACCTCCGAGTGTTGTATATATACTGAAAAATTGAAAAAAAAACAATCGAGAGTGGATCAAGTTGAAGAACAAATGATGAGAGAGAGAGAGAGAGGGGGGAAGAAGGGAAAAAAAGATGAAAGAGAAAGAGAAAGAGAGAAGAACCCAGAACTCAAAATAGGGAATTTTGCTAAAAATGGAGATTTAAAAGATGAGAGCGAGTGACAAGACGACGGAAATGGAAAGTAAAATGAGATATGATTGCTAAATTTAGAAGAAGAATATGTTGAATTGACGACAATAAAACCCTAGTTTTAGAGATGAAAGGAAATTTCAAATTCCTCTGAGGAGATTTATAGATCCAGCAATCAAAAGAAACCCAAATCTAAAATGATTAAAGATAAAGGAAAGATTTATAGAGAAAATTTAAAAAAAATTCCAAAAGGAACAATTTTTATCATCAAGAAGGTCAAAGAGAAAGGAACATGAGAAAGCTTTGATTGGTGGTGAAGATGACATAACATTATAGTGGAATTTATATTTATTTTATTATATATTTTTCTCTCATTAAACCCATTTTTTAAAATAATATTATTATTTAAATGTGATTATTGGTTTCTGTGAGAGATTTGAGTGGGAAGAGCAAATCTATAGTGAAAAAAAAAATTAAATTCTTTTTATAGGGAAGCATAAGGTGCCATATGTCTCACTTTGTTACCTCAGTGGTTTTATTTGCTGTAAAAGGTTAATACTTTTTAACAATGGAGTATCTATTGGTTGAAAATATAAATAGAATAAAAACAATATCACATGGCATCTTCTCTTCCATTGAACAAACATTAATTTGATGGTACTCTAAATTTTTTAAGATGTATGAATTTGATAGGATAATTAATTTTGTATCTGAATTTGTATTTGTGAGACGCGAGTATCTGAATAATAAATTAGTATTCACGAGTATCGAATTTTTTTAAATATTAGAATATATATTGGTTTGAATTTGGATCGAATTCAAATTTAAATATTCGATCCATATCAAATAAATAATAATTATATTTTTGTAATTATCATAAAATTTAGATTAATTTTTTAAACTATAATATATATTTGGATACATGTTTTGTAAAATTTAAATCCGAATGTGTGAATTTAATAATTTTATTATCTGAATTTGAATTTGAATATACGGATTTAAATATTTTTTTGGATTCATAACAGATTTTGGATTCGCGATAAATTTTGGATATCCATGTCTAATTTTATATAAATTTTTTATTTTCTTTATCTATTAATTAAATTTTCCAATGAAAATTGTATAATTTAAAGAATTTTCTATTAAATAAGTCTATATTAGGGGTTTCCAATAGTTTTTTTTATTAGTGTGAGCCTAATGAAAAAAAAAATCAAAAGTAATATTCCTCTTGAAAAAATGAAGAGTATATAAGACAAACAATTTCTTTTAGAGGGTGCAATGCAGCGTTTTTGGAGAATAAAAGACTAGATGGATTAAATTGTAAACAAAATAAAATAAAATAAATAACATTTAAAAAAATACATCATTGTAAAAACATACAATTTTCCAAAATATTCGAATTATACGATAAATTATTTTATTATGTTTTATATATAAACTATAATATAAATTTAAAATAATTTATACATACATGATATTTGATGTATATGTTTATATAATATATATTTATTGTTTAATTTTAAAATAATTATTATAAATTAATGAATTAACATGATAATTTATATATATAAAATAAAAAAATCAATTTACATATTATTCTCCTCGTAATGAAAAATTTTAATTATATATATATATATAATCGTCAATATCTCCGGTACACGTGACCTCTAAACTCATACAATGTTTTTAGGCTTATATTCTATTTAAGGCCTAACAGTAAAGGAAGCATAAGGCCAATGGGCTTTTTACTTAATCTTATTGGGCTTCGAAAAAATAAAGCTCGTAAATTTACTAATGTGATTAAAAAAACAAATTTGGAGTGCTTTTAGAAATATCGAAAAGTCTAAACTTCTTTAATTATCGACAAGTGTGATTAAAGTGTAATTAAATGTGATAAGTGAATTTGTGAGATATATATTTAAATAAAGGAATATTATATTTCTGATGGAGATCATGTTTTAGTTTTATTCTCCCATTGAAAATTGAAAATTATGCTTTAGTCCTATTATTTTCTCGATTTTGACCTTCATTCTATTTCCCCTCGATTTTCAGTTTTCATCATATTCCCATCTTGAAAATCATGTTTTAGTCATATTCCCCCTCGATTTTGACTTCATCCTATTTCCCCCTCAATTATAAAAAATCTGCCTAAAACCCCTACGATTTTGACCCAATTTTGATTTTAATTTTGACTCAATTTTAATTTTAATATTAATTTTGATTTTAATATTAATCGACTTACTTGATTTGATTTCGAATAAAATTAAGTACAGTTTTTTAATTGAAACCAATTTTAATCCAAAACCGATCCAATTTTGACCCAAATTAAGATATCAATTTTGACTCGGTTTAATCTGAACTTTTACTTAATTTTGATCTGATAAAATAAAGTACGAGTCAAAATTGAGATCATAATTTGGGTTAAAATTACGGATTAAATAAAAACTGTACTTAATTTTATCGGGTCAAAATTAAGTAAAAATTCGGATTAAATCGAGTCAAAATTGATATCTTAATTTGGGTCAAAATTGATATCTTAATTTGGGTCGAAATTGGATCGGTTTTGGGTTAAAATTGAGTCAAAATTGGATTCGATTTTAGGTTAAAATTGGTTTCAAGTAAAAAACCGTACTTAATTTTATTCGAAATCAAATCAAGTAAGTCGATTAAATTGAATAATTAACTTGATTTATTAAAATTAAAATTAAAATCAAAATTAAAATTAAAATCAAAATTAAAATGAAAATCAAAACTAAAATTAAAATCAACATTAAAATTAAAATCAAAATTGGGTCAAAATTGAGTCAAAATTAAAATTAAAATTGGGTCAAAATTAGAAGGTTTTTAGACAGATTTTTTATATTTGAGGAGGGAACAGGATGAGGGTAAAATCGAGGAGAGAATAAGACTAAACATGATTTTTAAAGGGAGAATATGATGAAAATTGAAAAATCAAGAGAGAAATAAAATGAGGGTTAAAATCTAGGGGAGAATAGAATTAAAACATTATTTTTAACAGAAATACGTTGTTTTTACTATTTTTAAATAAAGGAAAATTACATCCCGATGGAGATAATTTTTTAATAAATGTTATTGGTATAAGGATTTATGATTATAACATATAAAAATAAAAAAAGTTAATTTTCTAATTAACAATCTAAATATGTAAATAAATCAAATATTATATAAGTAAATATATCATAATTAATATATACTAGAATCGTACCGATTCAGTGAATCGTAAAGTTGACTACTATTAAATTACCAAAACACCCCAAAGAAACTTAGATGTAATCCCTTGTCCGTTTTCGTCAATTCACACACACGTCTTTTCCCGTTTCAGTTTCTCTGGTTTGAACGAGAGAAAAATATGGAGCGAGACACGACCCGACCCGAATCCGATGACCCGATTGAAGCCTGCCGCCGACTTCTCGGCCGCCGTGAGTTTTCCCTCTGTCGGATTCAGGCTCACATGGCCCGAGAATCCAACCCTAATTCTTCGGACTTAACTCAAATCCTAGCCATTGCCGACGTTCTCCTCGCCGCCGAGAGCCGGATCGCCGACGGCCGCCTTGACTTTTATTCCATCCTTCAGGTGACCCAATCGGAATCCGAGACCAAAACCCTAATCCTCAATCAGTTTAAGAAACTGGTGATGATTCTATGCCCTAGCAAGAACAGGTTCCCTTTTAGCAACGAAGCTTTCAATTTTATCTGTCAAGCATGGTCGGTGTTATCTAAGCCTGAGAAGAAGAAAATATACGATAATGAGATCTCAAATGCAAGCATGGCCGGAAAACCTAAAACCCATATGGCAAACGCCGCCGCCACCGACGGCGATGAGGGAGGAAACGAGGAAAAGCAAAAGATAGAGACTTTTTGGACAATATGTCCGTACTGTTGCTACTTGTATGAATATGGGAAGATATACAAGGAATTGTGTCTTAGGTGTCAGAATTGCCGGAGAGCTTTTCACGGGATGGAGGTGGGTCCCTTGCCGGCGAATTTGACGGCGGATGGCGTTGATAAATACTTATGCCAAATTGGGGGTTTCAGAATTAGGTATCCTTTCCACGGTTTCTTCTCCCCCAAGGAAAGTAATGTCTCGAGGAGTGTTGATGGAACAAAGGTTTATGATGGTAATAATGATGGTGGTAATGATGATGATGATGATGATGATGATGGTGGTGGTATGAGATCGAAGGTGACAGAGCAAGAAACTGTGAATAAAGAGAGAAGATTGAATGGAAAGAGAGTGAAATCAACAGCATGGAATACTAGGAAGGGTATGGAAATGAGAATGAGAATGCTGATGAAGAAGAGGAAGATATCTGAACCATCATGATGATGATTATGATGATGATGATCCATTGAACATCTATGAAAAGAATATTTATCCTTGATGAAAGTTTGGATCTTTAGGGTTAGATCTATTTTGTGAATGATGGATAAGGTGAATCAAGTTTCTTTCGGCTATCGGCTATGGCTGATGATGATGATCCGAAGAATATCAAGATAGATTGATATATACATCAATGCAAAGAATGTTCATTTTTTTATGAAAGTTTGAATCTTTAGGATTTGATTTAAGTAATTAGATCTATTTTGTAAATGATGGTTAAGGTTAATCAATTTTATTTTTGGCTATGGTTGATGGTGATGATGATGATGATCCGAAGAACATAATGAAAGATTGATATATACATCAATGCAAAGAATGTTCATATTTGATGAAAGTTTGGATCTTTAGGGTTTAGTTCTATTTTGTGAATGAAGGTGAATCAAATTTCTTTCGGCTATGGCTGATGATGGTGACAATGATGATCCGAATAACATAATGATAGATTAATATATACATCAATGCAAAGAATGTAAATCAAGTTTAAATCTTTTTGGCTATGGCTAACGATGGTGATGATGATGATGATGATCCGAAGAACATAATGATAGTTTGATATATACATCAATGCAAAGAAATGTTAATTCTCGGTGAAAGTTTGAATCTTTAGGGTTTGATTTAAGTAATTAGATCTATTTTGTGAATGATGGATAAGATAAATCAAGTTTCTTTCAAACTATGACTATTACCCATCTTCTGTATTTTCTTACCCACTTAGCTTTTACAATTGAATTCATTAATGGTTTGGTTTGATAAATGGATTAAAATTGTTGAGAAGTTCCACCAAGAAAAAGAAAAAGAACAAATCTTCAAACTTTCACCATCTACTTTAAGAATCAATAATTTACCAACTTACCCTATAAAAAATTACCCTCTTCTACTCAAAACCCACAAGAAGAAAAAGGAAAAATATTCAAACTTTCACCATCTACTTGAAGAATCAATAATTTACCAACTTACCCTATAAAAATTACCCTCTTCTACTCAAAACCCACAAGAAGAAAAAAGAAAAAGCTTCAAACTTTCACCACCTACTTGAAGAATCAATAAATTACCACCTTACCCTATAAATATTACACTCTTCTACTCAAAACCCACAAAAAGAAGAAAAAAGAAAAATCTTCAAACTTTCACCACCTACTTCAAGAATCAATAAATTACCACCTCCCCCTATAAATATTACCTTCTTCTATTCAAAACCCACATAAAGAAAACATAAGTCATCACTTCAATTCACCATGGCTCCTCTCAAGAACTCTTTATCATCCTTAGTACTTACATTGACATTCACAAGCTTTTTCGCCACCCTTTTAGCCCGTCAGCTTCTCCAAGCAACGCCCGTGGCTCAGCCGCCACCACCATCAACGTTCCCGCCTCTACCTTCGACATTGCCACCACCACAACCAAACACACAAATACCTTCTTTACCTAACCCTACACAAACCATTATCCCAAACTTCCCACAAGTTAACTTCCCTATATTTCCAAACATTCCCTTTACACTTCCTAATAATTTCCCTTTCAACATTCCAAATATCCCTTTCCTTTCTCCTCCACCTTCGAAATGAATCAATCTACCTCTTCAGCTTCCACATATTCTACTTTGTTTGCTTCAATATAAGTGTCCTTTATTTTAATACACGGATCAATAGTCTACACATGCTGTTATTGTATCCTATTCTTCCGTCGATCATGTTGTTTGTATTGTCAATGAGTCAGTTGTTCTTGTAATATACATCGTATTCTACTATGTGATTGCTTTTTTCTATTCTCCTTTAGCTACTTTGATAGTAGATGATCATCAAATAAGCAACAATCAAACGGTACATCGATATATAATGAGAAATAGAAGATTCCCTCGCCCGTTTCTGAACTATATTCTCCAAGTTTCAATCTTACAGGAAATTCCTAAACCAAGTTCGGAAAAATGGGTAACTCTTTGTTTTCCCTATTGATTCTGAATAAAGCATAATATGACTGTTTCGGTAACAGTTCTAAGAGAAAACGAAAAAGTTACTTACGCGGGTTTCCTTCAGAGAGTATAGTTAATGTTTGTAGAACACAAGGTCTCGTCTACAATTGGATTTGATAGCATCTTCGAATTTATCAACCTGATCAAACTCGACCTTGAAGGTAACCATGGTAATGCCATCTTTACCAGTATCATAATCCTCCTTGATGTCTTCAGCTTGACACAATTGGAGCTGCAAGACATAAAGTCCACGATTCATAACCAAACAATTGAACCAAGATCCGGTCATAACAGACAGGAAACTGAACTTTGCTGTCAAGATTGAGACATAAATATTCAAGAATAACTAAAGATTTGAAGGAAAAACATATACCTGATTGTATAGAACACCTAAAAGATCAAATGGCACTTCTACACCCATTCGAACCTGTAGAATCAACAAGAAGAATGGTTTCGTAATCGGTAGGACGGAAAATGAGGCATTTTTTACATATTTAGAATGCCCATTTTGCTATACTATCTAGGGGTGGGCAATCCAAGTTTTGGTCCGGGTTACTTGGGTTCGGTCTGGATTCGGGTTCTTCGGGTTATAAAAAATTGAACCCAAATTGAACCCATTTAGTTTTTGGTCTGAGTTCCTCGGGTTCCGGTCTGGGTTCGGGTTGTTCAGGGTTTTGAATCATTGAGCCCAAAAAACCCGAATTGTATTTGAAGGCAAGACGGACAGACGAACGAGTGAGGCGACGGACGGGATGAGGCAACGGAGGAGAGATTTAGGGTGACAGGGGAGGAAGAAACTTAGGAGGTGCCGACCGAAAGAGATGCGAGTGAGAGATGTGATGCCCGAATTATAAGGGAAGTCGGTTTCACCGACTCCCTTATACCCTTTATATATATATGTACAATTATTATTATTATTAGGGTTTAAAATTTTAAAAGGAGAGTTAGTGCCGCCGTGGGTTTCAACCGAGAGAGAGGAAGAAAAAAAAAGAGGAAGAAGAAGGAAGAAAAAAAAAAGAATAAGAAATTGGAGAAGGATCTTCAATTTTTCATCGCGTTCTTCGTGGGTGGATTTTAATCGAGATTGTGGAAAGGATTGATTGGTGTTGTTGTTAGCGATAAGATCAAGAATCGTCGAATCGTCGGGAAGCTGAGGTGATGATTTTCTCCACCCTAATTTCGGATTTGTGATCGATTTATGGAAGAGATTATATTTTTAAAATGAGGCATGATCACGATAGAATTTATAGGATCATAATGGGAAAAATGAGACGTTATAAGTGCAATTGGATTAAAACCCTAAATTTGTCGTAGGAGAATTTATGATGAGTATATGAGTTGTATAAGTGACTAGAGATGATCTAGAGAACTGACGTGCGACCAAGTGTTGGGGTCGGAGAACGTCGATATTTGGGTTCGGTGTTTAAACCGAGTGAATATCTTGTTAGTGTGCTCGATCGGGTGGTTTCACACTCGAACCTTCGGAAGAAGGCGTGTGCGAGCGCGTTGGTGAGAGTTGTCACGTGAGGAGTATCGGGTCGATGACGTTAGTATTGTGACACTTGGATCTGGGCCGGCGTCATACCGTGTTGGGGTTGTGGTAACCTTTCGAGCGACGGAGCGCTGTATGATACTGATAGCTGGGGTACGTTGTGACCTTGCGAGATTTTCAGTGTGGTGTACTGATAGCTGGGGTACGTTGTGACCTTGCGAGATTTTCAGTGTGTACTGATAGCTGGGGTACGTTGTGACCTTGCGAGATTTTCAGTGTGTACTGATAGCTGGGGTACGTTGCGACCTTGCGAGATTTTCAGTATGCTAGGGTCTTTTGGACTTTGCGAGCTTATGCCCGAGCTAGAGTCATGTGGACTCTGTGCGTTATGATCCAGTGTGGTACTAGTCTTAGACTTTAGATACTCAGTCGGGTTGGGTAGAGTTATCTGTATATCTTTAGTTTAGACTTAGGATATATCATTATTTTATGATATTCAGTTCGAGCGGGAGAATATGTGGCACAGAGTACGTACACGTATTGATCTCACTGAGTGCGTATGTCGTACTCACCCAATTTTTGGGCTGTCGTGGATGGACAGGATATGGCGAGGAGAAAAAGTAACGAGGTTGAGCAGCAACATGAAGGTTCACAGCGGACTGATGGGAGAGGCGTGCACGAGGTCTCGATGAGTTTTATTTTGCATTTCGTATTTATTATTTCATTACGTGACTCTGGTCTTTACGTATTTGTTTTGCTATTTGGTCCGGACCACTCTTATTTCAGAATAAATCATTTATATTTATTTTATAAATGCGTTTGAGCGATGACACGTGTAGCCACCTCTTGGAGGTGATGGTGGACACTCCTAGTCCTGAGGTTGTCGCGGGATGGGGGTGTTACAAAGACAAAACGTAAGTCAAGTTAGGGTTTTTTTTAGGTTTTTTTTCGGGTTGTTAGGGTTACTCGGGCTACTCATATGGGTTTTCTATATAACCCATATATCTCATGGGTTGGTTGGGTTATTCGATCCGAGTAGGTCCGAATAACCCGAAATGCCCACCCCGCCGAATAAGCCGAAATGCCCACCCCGCCGAATAACCCAAAATGCCTACCCCCTACAATATAGTAGAGTGAGATTCTTACTTTAGATTTGACAAGACATGTTGGAGCAATTTTCAAACACTCTGATGCCACCCCACCATATGCTCTAACAAGACCTCCAGTGCCAAGTTTTATACCTCCAAAGTACCTGGAAATCCCAAGCAATAGGATTCATGATGATCTTCATTCAATTACAGTCAAAATCTATGAAGATATTCAAAAACAATAACATTATCATTCACCTAATGACAACAACCATAACTCTGTCTATTCCTGATGATACAATTGCAGAGTAAATCGGCTTTCCAGCAGTACCTGATGGTTCACCATCGTCACTAGAACGATACTGATCCCCAACCTAAACCAAATCCATCATTAAATACTGCAATATGATAATCCGACCTTTAATTCCAGATTCTGATGAATTTACATATGATACCTTGTAAGCCCAGCAATTGTGAGTGGCGCGAGGATCACGAAACTAATGATACACCGGCAAGCACACGATTAGAGCTCTCTCTGTGGCTATAATTTGAATTCAAACATATGTAGAAAGAGAAGAACCTGGGAGAGGAATGATTGAGCGGATTGTTCATTGGAGATTGGGCCTGCGATGGCGATGAATTTGCTCTTCTTAATCTCTTTCTCGAATGTTACAACTTCTTTTATGGTCGTGAATGCGCCACCGGAACTGGAGGAAGATGTTGATGCCATGGGTTTTTTGGCGGAAGCTAATGTAGAGAGAAGTCCGGTGAAGCTCCGGCGGCGGATAACGACGGCGACGGTGGTGGAGGCTAACGAAACGGTTACCGGCATTTGAGAGAAGGATCGTTCTCTTTTTCCTTTAAATTGGATTTTAGCCCACTGAGTGATTTAAGCCCAAAACATATTGCGTTATTTGCATTCATAGATTAAATATTACTTTTTTTTAATAAAAATTAATATTTGGTATATTTTATAGTTCACAAAATAGGTTTGATATTCACATATATCACAATTGACATGCGATACATATTACAGTTTTTGAAAAATCATTAAATCATATTAAAACTCTAAAATTTCAATTTTTAAAACTTGAAAAATACTGATTTCTAACTTTCAAAATTTTAATTTAATAATTTAATGCAATCTACTATAAAAAAATAATTTAAATGGTTAACTCAATTATAAAATTGAATATTATATATTTTTGTAAAATCGATGAATATAGTGTACAAAAATGTATATTGTATGTTATATTCGAATGTTTATATTATATAAAATATTCATATAAATTAATCAAATTTATAACCCTTTAATTTCTATTTTTTGTAATGCAAAATATTGATCTTGATTTCCTATTATTATAATGAGGTACACATATGCTGATATTCAATTTCAAAATACCACATTTAATTCATTATAATGTTTAAACGCATTTGAATTATACCTAAAATAAAATAAAATAAAATAAAAATCCTTTTCAAATTTCTAATCAAATAAAACTTGAACTTTAGGCATGTCAAATTTCGAATCAAATTGACCCTTTTGACATATCTAATGTTACATGATAATAAGACTATCTAAAACATTCACAAAAAAATTATAAAACAATAATTATAAAGTTAATAACATCTACAATATAATTCTTATATTTTATCGAACCTCTCCAAAACTAATATTCCAAAGTTTACAAAATTAGCAAATTCTAGATTTGAAGAATTTTAATTACAATATTGTAAACTAACATTCATTTATTCTTAAATAAACATTAATTACACTCATAAAACATCTTCATTCTTTCTTTCAATCTTAGTAAAATTTAAGATAAATTAATTTTAAAATTTCTTAAAATACCATGTTTAAGGTAAATTAATTTTAAAATTTCTTAAAATACCAAATACGGAGAATTTAAAAAATATATTTGTAGACTAAAATGTTTCAAAAAAGAAAAAAATTTAACTTCAAAATATTATTATAAATATTGATATTTTTAAAATATTCATAAGATCTTTTGTGATTCGGTGTAACCCAAAATTATCGAAAATCGTTCGAAAATTATTAAAAATGACTCGAAATCACCGAAAATTATTTAAAAATCACTTGAAAAGCGTTGAAAAACATTGAAAATGACTAAAATTCGTTAGAAACCTCTCACAAATTGTTAAATAACCTCAAAATTACTGAAAATCGCTCGAAAATAAAAAAAATAGCTCAAAATAGAAAAAAAAAATCTCTTAACTTCGTATTTTCATTAACAAAATATAAAATAGCACTCTAACCATATATTCTCCCTTTTTAACTAAAATAATTTAAAAAAAATCAAAATTCATTAAAATAGACAACTGCCAAATGCCAAAAGAGCTAAAAGCTTGAACTTTAAGAACAATTGTTCATATTCCACACCAAAGCAAAATCCTAAGACCTTGTCCGAGTGATTTTGTACACAACAAACACCATTTTAAGCCTATGAAAACCTTTCCAAAGATCAAAATCCAAATCTAAATCATCTATCACTCTCCGATCCAACAACCTTTTCTTTAATTTCTTCAATCTTTATACTCAATTCTTCTCTGTTTTTCTGCAAATATATTCGAAAAAAAAAAGTTTTGAACAAACCCTTTTCACCATTGAATATAAAAAACCAATACTTTGAGGTGAATCGAAACATTTATCTTTATCTCTAACCTTAAATAACAAGTATCGTGTCGTGAACCAAAGCGTAAACCCGAGACCCACCACTTCCAATAGCTTCGGCAGCTGAAACATTAGCCGGAAAAAGGGTTTTACCGTCGGGACAATGAAAGTATTATGCCTCTTGCGTAATATTGAATAGTCGTTGGGTAAATTTGTAATTATTGAAAGTGTTCAATAATATATAAACAACGAAAAACAGTTTTTCTATAGAGAATTTATTAACGAGAAAATCGAAACCCTAAAACCTATCAAAGAAAAGAGTTTCATTCATCGTAAACGGCCCCAACTGTTGATTATCATCAGTTTCAACGTAACAGGTATTATCAAAATAGTTTCTAATTAAGTTCATCGTTGAAACTCCGAAAACTATTCCGAACTTGACTAGATCTAACAATTGGGTTGTAAAAACATGCTAACAGACAATTGTAGACGAGACTGATCAATCTATAGTTAAACTCGAGAGGAAAATGTACTTACCAAAGGAATTGATTCGATAGAGCCAATCACTGCAGATGCCAAATATAATGTAACCAATGCACCGCCCCCGTATAGTAGGTATGTATATGTACTCTCAGAATCCAACTACATTAAGAAAGCAAATTATCACTTACATTGTGAATTAAAGCGAACCCACGAATATAAGATCAATCACGGGAAAGAAGAGTTTAATAAGATTCATCGAATACATGAGACTGATATTACGCGGAAAATGTCAACAATTGGTGAGAAAAGGGCATTCAAAAAGAATAATAAAAACTGATATTTTTGTTGCTCAGCTAACCGCTCAGTCGACATATAGTCGATGATTCACAAAGCACGAAAGTGCTTTCAATAGAATCTTTATATTCATCATGGCAACAAATTTTTGTACATAATGCAAGAAGACTAAGGCAGATAATCATATATTTCAAAAGATTTTAAACTCGAAATGTTCTACAAAATTTAGATATAAAGGTCAACAAACAAAGAATAATAATGAATAAACAGAAGAATTACAATCCAAGGTTGCTCAGCTAACCGCTCAGGTTCGACACAAGGTCGAGATTTCATTAAGCATTCGATGAACACTTTCGATAAAATAAAAGCATCCTCATAGCAACCATTAAAGCATAATTACATTAATCAAAGAAAAAAAATTACCCAATAGAAACTGTGTTCAAGAATTTAAAAAAGTCTCAAACTTTTCACAATCTCAAACTACTTTCCACATATTCAGCCACCGAAGTTCACCTTTCACACTCCAATCCACCGAAGAAATTCATTTCATAACATATCAATGGTACTTGTATACAAAAATGAGATTGTGAAAAGTATTTCTTAGGTGGATTGGAGTGGGCGAAAAGATGAAGCTTCTATGGCTGAATATCTGGACAGGATCCCAGAAATCAGAAGTTGCTGAGAATCCGGAAAAGGAGTCTTGGGAAATCTGGATTCAAGATTTCCAGTAACAAATTCTCACATTTTTAAAACAAGAAAAACTTGATTATCATGACTTAATTACAGAATAAAACACATTTTGATGCAAAGAAACATGTAATGTTCGTCAAAACTGCAAGCAACATTGAATGTATAAACATCTAATGAATACCTTAACATCGTTCAAGAACTCAAGTGTCTGTGTTTGATCATCTTCAAAGGACTCCGTTTGAACATTATCTTCAGGCGATAACTCATTGGTCACACTTTCCTCTACAGGTGAAACATCTTTCACTGCAATTGAACCATCAGGCGCTTCTTCTGATACTGTTTCTATCGGAGATGATTCCGTACAACGCAAGGTGCCTAATAATGGAAGATAAGAAGGACGTTAGGGTTTATTGCTCAGAATTCATGAACATACACATCATACAACAAAAAGAAACAAAAAAAACACAAAAACACAAAAACAAATTTAACAGAGATGTGATGTGTGTCTAAATATCAAACCAAACAAGAAAAATCCGTTTGAATTTCAGCTGGAAATGATACACACAAGCATACACTAAGCTAATCAACGTGAACTATCAAGTAGCCGCAAAATCAAAAAATCCAGTTAACGGAGATGAAGCAGTAAATGAATATAAAAATAAAGCAAAGAAAAAAAAATGGAACCTAGGGATTTTCAGTTCTCGTACGGGATTGAAGACCTAAAAATGGCACCATGTTTCGTCTGAGAGGTAACGACGC
>CM071874.1:241359-353397 GCA_036759665.1 Gynandropsis gynandra | reverse complement strand
GACGCTCTATATCGGAGGAGATTAACAGTGTTCGAAGAAAGAAGAAATCCATGGCGGTTAATGCTCGAAGGAAGATTGCAAATTGATTGAAAGGTACAGAGCTCCATTGTTGTACGGACGAAGAGAGATATCGAGAGGCGGTGAAGAGCTCAGAGGATGTGGCCATATTTATAAAGGAAGAAGGGCCCTAGGGTTTTTTCTATTGAGCCCATAATCATTTATTAGGGCTTCATTTACGGCCCATTTAAAATTTATTTTATTTATTTATTTAGTTGTACGGTATTAAGCCCATAACAAATCTCTTAAAATTGTTTTTTTAAGAAATAATTAACATTTATGGCAAGGCAAATTAAATTACTAAATTGAAAAAACAAAAATCAGCCCGTTCCGTATGTCGATCCAAAGTCCTTATGTTATTAAAAGATTAGAGAATAATTTTTTAGGTATTAAATTGCAATTTGAAAACTTTATGATTTTTACCTATAACGGACTTAACATTTATAAGTTATTATGATTTTTTTTTTCGAATTTTAGAAAAGGTTTTCTATTCACATATTTCTTATTTTTATATCGTCTTTTTTTTTTATATGCTCTACTATCAAATAATGTTGTCAAAGTTGAGTGTTTATTATTAAGAAATAAATAACAAATCTCTTAAAATTGTTTTTTAGAAATAATTCATTTATGGCAAGGTAAATTAATTACTAAATTGGGAAAAAAATCAGCCCGGTTGGTATATCGATCCAAAGTCTTTATGTTATTAAAAGATTAGAGAATAATTTTTTAGGTATTAAATTGCAATTTGAAAATTTTAAGATTTTTACTTATAATGGACTTAACATTTATAAGTTATTATGATTTTTTTTCGAATTTTAAAAAAGTTTTCTATTCACATATTTCTCA
Source organism: Gynandropsis gynandra (assembly GCA_036759665.1). NCBI lineage: Eukaryota > Viridiplantae > Streptophyta > Magnoliopsida > Brassicales > Cleomaceae > Gynandropsis > Gynandropsis gynandra. The sequence goes on along the minus strand of CM071874.1, from coordinate 352,494 downwards.
TTTTTATAGCGTCTTTTTTTTTTGTATATGCTCTACTATCAAATAATGTTGTCAAAGTTGAGTGTTTATTATTAAGAAATAAATAACAAATATCTTAAAATTGTTTTTTGGAAATAATTCATTTGTGGCAATGTAAATTAATTACTAAATTGGGAAAAAAATCAGCCCGGTTGGTATATCGATCCAAAGTCCTTATGTTATTAAAGGATTAGAGAATAATTTTTTAGGTATTAAATTGCAATTTGAAAATTTTAAGATTTTTACCTATAATGGACTTAACATTTATAAGTTATTATGATTTTTTTTCGAATTTTAGAAAAGGTTTTCTATTCACATATTTCTCATTTTTATATTTTCTCTTTTTTTTTATATGTGCTCTACTATCAAATAAATTTTTCAAAGTTTAGTGTTTATTATTAATAGTACAATATCGAAAAATGTTCTCATATTAGGTTAAAGATTAGTTCCAAACACATGTGTAAAATAAAGTATTTACAATATTATTAAAGGAGAAGACGACGGGAACGATAAAGGAACTCGGTTCAAAGTGGTTTGATGGATTTTTGGTGTCGGGATTCGAGAAAGAAGAAGTATTGATGGAGATCATCATTTCAAGACGATATAAATATTTTGAATAAAAATTTAAGGATTTATAATGGTATAAAAGGGATTTACGATTCAAACAGATTTGAAGGTTTTATTTGTATTTTTGATATAAAAGATGATGCAAAATGTAGAAAACTGAAATCTACGGTCGCTCCAAAGCTTGATGGATTGGATTGTGAACTTAAAAATTAGTTTCGTTTAAATTTTAGGTCAGGTCGACTTTATCCATCGCCTATACGGGATTGATACGAATTCAAGTTGAACCACGATGATATGAATGACATCCATATAAATTATCAACTTTTCATAATATTTACATTCCATAATGAGATTTTACATGCATAAGATATTTATTTTCCATAATTAAAATATTACCATCTAACGTGTGAAATAGATAAACAAAGTTCACTGAGCCAATAACTTTGGTGACGAAATCGACGAGTTACTTTGTTGTACGTTAGTAGTAGGATGATGAAATTCGATGGATATTATTTCTATACATCATTATTTAATCTTGATATGCTTTATAAATATAGTAACACAAATAAATTTGCATGTAAGAAATGAAATTGATATGAAGTTCATATAGTTTTAAAAGGTTTTAGTCGAACTTTTTTAAGTCTTTGAAACATATTATATTTACAAATCTCACCAAAATTTAATCTGTATGGATCAATCACGAACTTGATGTATATGAGTCATAATAATTTTTTTCGTTTGTTTTGAAGATGACTCCCATCCATATTGTCTGTCTTTTAATATTTTCATCTCCTTAGGAAACACTAATTCATTGAACAAATCATTGAAATTCAAGACTACAACAATTGACATCATACATTATTCAAAATCGATGAATCAAAAAAGCAAAAGTGATCATCATTCAATGAAGGTATAGCTTGAAAAGGCGATGATGAGTAACTACGGAAGAGCTTGGTTCAGAGTTGTGGTCGACCCTACCCATCGCCTTACGGGTTTAATGCACCCATCGCCTTACGGGCTTAACGCAGGTTCAAGTCAGGTTGGACATGTCCAATAGATATTTCTACAATTTATCGACTTGTCCTAACATCTTTAATAAAAATTTTGGATAATTGAATAACTTAAATTGGATTTAGATGATAAATTGTTGTTATACGTGGATATCGGATCTATAATACAAAAGTTTTTTATGGTTTAAATATTTTATTTTTCTAATACAAAAGATGTGTTTCGTGTGTTGGTATTAGGGTTACAAAAATCTAGTACTTGTTCAACTTCGGATTTATATTTGGATATCTTTAAATTTTTTACCATTCCCGACATTAACAAATATTATATATGCGCGCGCACATATACACATATCCTACGCACTTTTCTATTATAGCTATGAATCTTAACTAATGAATATAGATAAATGATCATGTACGAAAAATGAAATAAATAAATAAAACATCTCGAAACAGAAAAGTGTAACTGATGACGATGATATCAATTTTGCACGCAATAATTTATAATTTATTAGGAATATACACGAGTTAAGGGGCAATAATTATAACGTTCTCCAAGTGATCATATCACGTGGTTAAAAGCACCATAATCAATAATAAAGTTGGTGTTGTGTGTGTTACCAGAGTCACAATTAGATCAATGTTTATGTGCATTTAAGAATGTCATGATGGTGTGATATCAGTCGTTGTTCAATTCAAATATATCGTTCAAATTAGATTTGGTGAGCGATCGTGTGGAAGACATTACCTAAATTGCAGAAGAAACCACATTTGTCTGACCTATTTTCGCCAAAGAACGTTTGTTCGAAAGGGTTGCACAAGATCATACAAGAGTTTAGAAACTCATTTTGAAGTTTTTCATTAAACGGTCGAAATTATAGATATCAACAAAAAAAGAAATAGTACACACTTTTAAACTCTGATTATGCTTAATTAACTATTGTTTCACAATATATAATTTATTATCCTTACAAGAGAACATACGATTCTAATTTATTTACGTAATATTGTTTCTAAAATTGGTATCGTAAGCTTTCAAAATTGAAATATTAAATTTTTAAAGGTTTCCAAATTTAAGATTTTCGCAAAGTGTTCCCATAATGCATCATTAATTCGGAAATATAATTCGCCTTCAATCGTTCATCGTCGATCATCTACCCTTTATCCTCGAATCATTTATCTCGATGTACTTTTTAGTAATTTAAACCATTAGGTGAATAATAAAACAAGGTGTATAGTTTGGTGGGTGGTAGACTTAAAAAATTTAGTGGCATTAAAGTATTTATCCATAAAAAAAATAAAAGATAAAAAATCAACTCAACTCACTTATTAATTTCTCACAAAAATATGATAAATCCAATCTTTTACATGATTTTAGATCATATATATATATATATATATATAAATAAGATCATGATACATTATATTTTTTTTCAATATGAAACACAAAAATAATTTATGTTATAATGTTTTTGTTTAACAAATATCACTATGTTTTTTTAATAAACTAAAATATTAATATGATTTGAATGAGAAATTAGAAATAGATGTACCTCATTTTTATAAAGAAATTTTCTGTAAAAGGTTTTTTGTTATAAAATTAATTATGAATTAATATATTAATTACATTTAAAAATGTTTTAGATTCTTTTGTATTTTCAGCTTTTACCCTCTCTACCCTAATATACATATACACAAAGCATAGACAGAGGCACTCACACACCCACCCCCCACTTCGCCTCTCTCTCTCTCTCTCTCTCTCTCTCTCTCTCTCTCTCTCTCTCTCTCTCTCTCTCTCTCTCTCTCTCTCTCTCTCTCTCTCTCTCTCTCTCTCTCTCTCTCTCTCTCTCTCTCTCTCTCTCCATGAAAACCGCATCCTCTTGATGAGTTTCGCCATTGCCGGAAACCTCTAAGACCTAACAGTAAGCGATTAGAAGAGAAAATCCAAATCCATGGCGGATAATCTTGTTTGTGCGGAAACCAGCGAGACATGGCTGAATGATGACGATGATGACATTTTTGGCGGCGGTTTTATGGATTTGATGGATCATACCATTAAACTTGTTAACAAGGAAGAGAAGTTCGACGGAAGCAGATCAATTCCGGTGATGGATTTTCCATCATTACTGAGTGATGATAGAATCAAACAAATGATGGAGAGTGAGACTGATTTTTTTCCCGGAATTGATTATCTCAAGAGATTACGTGATGGTGATTTTGATTTATGTGTTCGAAACGAAGCTCTGGATTGGATTTGGAAGGTTGGATTTATGATATTTTGCTTTGATTTTATTATGATTATAATTATACCTAAGTTTGAGTGATGTTCATACTCTAGATAGTCATTTACTCTCATTGATTCAATGCTCAATCTATGTTTATCACTTATATTTAATTGACTTGATTTAATCCATTTTAATCGAAATGAGATTCGTTTTTCATGTTTAGCAAATGGAGATTGAAATGATTCCAAATGGTTTATATATTTATATATATATATATATATATATATATATTTTGAGTGATGTTCATACTCTAGATAGTCATTTACTCTCATTGATTCAATGCTCAATCTATGTTTATCACTTATATTTAATTGACTTGATTTAATCCATTTCCATTTTAATGAGATTCGTTTTTCATGTTTAGCAAATGGAGATTGAAATGATTCCAAATGGTTTATATATTTATATATATATATATATATATATATTCATTTGATTTGCTTAAATGAGTAGAATCTGTTGGAATGAGTTGATTAATTTTCCATTTTCATGATAGATTCTTAGTTATTCACTATGATCAACTGATTATTTATCTTAATTTGATAATAGTTATATTGTTTCATCATGAACAGGCTTGTGATCATTACCAATTTGGTCCTCTCTGTATTTGCTTATCCATGAACTACTTGGATCGATTCATGTCGACTTATCAATTACCGGTAAGTTCATTGAATTCATTATCTTACACACAAACAGCTTAATCTTGAGTTAATCTTGAGTTAGTCGAAATTAGGGATAATGCTGATCATGATTTGTTTTCATTCTATAGAAAGACAAAGCTTGGGCTGTCCAATTGCTTGCTGTTTCCTGCTTATCATTAGCTGCTAAAATGGATGAAACCGACGTGCCTCAGTCAATCGATCTTCAGGTCCAAAAGCATACTTTTCTTTCTTTCTTTCTTTCTTGATTGATTGATTGATAGGGTTCTAAGTTCATAAAGGATTATCCTTCGTTCGTTCGTTCGATATAGACGAATAATGTTGAAAAAAAAACATTTGATGGATTGAACAGGTAGGAGATCCGAGGTTCTTATTTGAGGCGAAAACTATACAAAGGATGGAACTTTTGATACTTAACACATTGAATTGGAGATTGCAAATTATGTCTCCATTTTCCTTCATAGATTATTTTCTAAGAATAATCAATGATCATCCATTTGAGGATTCGATCTCTAGATCGACTGAACTCATAATGAAAACCACTAGAGGTACGCGTTTTTTTTGGAAATATATGTTATTTTCTTTCCTACTTTGCGAATTAGATTACTCTTTCGTGTCGAATTAATGGATTTCCATTTATATTTGAATGTAGAAGTTGAATTTTTAGACTACCGTCCCTCTGAAATCGCGGCAGCAGCTGCAGTAGCCGTCTCAATTAAAGGAGAAACGAAAGCTGATGATGACGAGAAAGCGATTTGTCGTCTAATATATGTTAAACAGGTAACATTTTCAATCACTTCAATTACTTGCAAAGATTGAAACTTGTACATACCCGAAAAGCTCGATAATGTAATAATTATACACGAAAACTTAACGATTAATAATCGAATGAGGGAATGTGATCAGTGTTGTAAAAGTCGTTAGACGCTAGTCGGGCGGTCCTTCACCGCCTAGCGACTAGTCGAATTAGTCAGCGTTTAGTCAACGACTAGGTGTTTTTTTTCTAATATATATCAATTTTTAAAATTATGAAATATATTAAAAATTAACATAAATAAAAAAATATTATATATAAAATATAAAGTCATATAAATTCATTAACTATATCATAAACATAACAACACATTAATTAATAAAGATCTAAATATCTAATACCGACAGTATATTAGAGAAATTTATATGTTGGTACCAAAATGATTTTACCTCTTAATCATTGAGCCATAACTTTTTGGTATTGTTAAGATATACGAACGAACCAAACAAAATTTTAATTTTTCCTTTTTTTTTTAATTTTGTTTTAACTTTTTTTTAAAACAAAACGACCAAACGACGTCATTTTGAGAGAGATCAAAACGACGTCGTTTTGGTCTTTTTAAAAAAAAATAGCCTAAGCATCCGATTTCCGCCTAATCGGCCGCCTAGGCGCCGACTAATTGCCGATTTTTCCCGGCCGACTAATAAAACCGATTTTTCATTAGACTGGCGGTTAGGTACCGCCGAGCGTCTAGGCGTCGACTGAATGTGATAAAGGGTAGTGTTTGAATGGATTGATATGGCAGTTTAAAGATGATGAGAATGTTATCGAATGCGAAGAAAAGAGAAACTGCGATTGCAAACGCTGCGTTTGAACCGCAAGAACGGCGATTGATGAGAAGGGAAGTACCAAGGAGTCCAATTGGAGTGTTAGAAGCAACATGTTTGAGCTATAGAAGTGAAGATAAAACAATTGGAACATATACAATTTGGTCATGCAATAATACAGACACCAACAACAAGAAGATTAAACACTGACAAAGAGACATACCAAATTCCTTCACTACATCTATAATCCAAATGAAGGTCAAGATATTTTGGGTTATTTTCCTTTTTTTTATATCATTTAAATTATTTTTTTTCTTTTAAATTTTCTTTTTTTTAAAAAAAAGAAAAAGGTACTCATGTTCAATCTGAAAATTTGATTGATATGAGAGATTTGTTTGGGAAAAATAAGGAGAAAAAAACATTTTGGGATGAATAAGGAGAAAAAACATCCCTAAAGTTCATTCTGTTTTTGTATTTTTAGCCTTACAATTAATACAAAGATGTTTCTTTATTTATTTTGTTACTACTTTTTTTGGCTAAACAAATAAAACACCACAATTAAAAATCTGTCTACACTAATATATTTTCTTTAAAAATATTTACTTAAACTTATAATATTATTTTTAAAAACACTAAATTGATCAACTTAAAAGACTTAGGTGCCTTTATGGTTTTATTATTTATTTTAATTTTTTAAGTGTAAAATACATATATACATATGTAGAGAGAGAGAGGATAATATGATTTTAATTTTCTAAATAATATTGCATTTTTCTCGTAAATGTATGGTTTTTTAAAAACTCTAAATTGATCAACTGGAAAGACTTAGGTGGCTTTGTGGTTTTATTATTTATTTTATTTTTTTAAGTGTAATATATATATAGAGAGAGAGAGGAGGATAATAAAGGGTGTGCATAGGGTAGAGAGAGAAGTTATAATGGGCCCATCAAGAGATCGGAGTGGGCCCACTTATTTTTGTTTTTACTGTGCGACCGGTCAACGTCTCTCTGGTAATTATTTGTAAAAGAAAAATCTCTGAGCATAAGAAACCTTGGGAATGTCCATTATTATTTTTATTTTATTTTATTTTTTTTATTATTTAATCTTATTGAATTTATTCAACTAACCCAATTGATTTATACAAAATATATGATATATTTCTTTTATTTTATTTTAATGTTATTCTTCTGTGTCCAATACTTTATAACTATTAAAACAACATTTGTCTCACATAAATAACATGATGACCACCCAATATTTAATAATACCGATGTGTTTTTCCATTAAAATAATTTTATCATTAAGAATAAATAAACCATATTTTCAATCTAAAAATATTTGATTACATTTAAACTTATACAGTTTAAAGTCTCTATAAATTACATCGAAATAGTATCATTCAATAAAATAATTATAACACTAAAAATAGATTTTTATATTACGATGAACCTTATATATATAATATGTATATATATTAAGTTTTTCAATATATTTTCTTAGGATCGTATAAGTCTACGTGTAAAGACAACGTACAACGGCATATTACGGACGTGCATATATCTGTATATATATAGATATATGAGAGCTTGTTGTGTATAAATAGATATATACACATATATATATATTCATACAAAACAAAAAGGGACAAGGAATCCATAAGACCAACTCCACTTGGGCACGTGCATTATGACAGAGAACTGTCACATCAAGAACTTACAAAAACAATTACAAGTTAAACATAAATATTCTCGATTTTTGGATTATCTTCTTTGTTTTTATTACATAATTTTTTTCCAACGATTACATATTTATAATTATATAAACAAGTTAGATAATTTGATTTCAAAATACTTGAACATTCATTATTTCTTTAACATGAATATTTGAATATGTGATAAAAGAAATTGATTATACTCACTATTATAGAATGAATCTTTTTGTAATTTATAATTTTGTGAAATTGGTAAAAGTAAGAGTTCTTCAAATTGGATTATCATTAATATTTTTTTCGTAAGTCATTATTATAATTATTTTAAAATGGTTGTGAATGTATTAATCCGTTGGGATAATGATATCAATTCAATTATTGGCTAATCTTTTCTCATGTGCTTAATGGACCGTTTCAATTCTATAGTGAATAGATTTGATTTGAGTTATCAACGTTAACACTGCAAATATCATTAATATTTTATTGATGTGAGCTTTTAGATGTATAAAGATCGATTTTATTAATTTTTAATCACAAATGGACAAAATATATTTAAAATATTTGTTGATTTTGTAGTTTAGTTTGATCCGTTCTTAAAGATTCAAATATATATTTGGAACATTCGTAATAAAACACGAACATTAAAATATAATATCCTGAAAGAAATGGAATGAATTATACTATTCTAAATTATTGCATACTTGATTTATCTATATTTTAAATATAATCATGGATATTCAATTTGTTATATTCCAACTCTTAAATTATAAAATGTAGATTTTATTTTAGATGATGAATAAATTGTATCAACAATTTTTAACATTTAAAATTTTTCATTTTTTTCCAATACATTCAATATTCAAATCTTTAAGTTTGTTGTATAATTACATAGATTTATTTATCACGTACTTACATTATTTTAATTTGTTATTATTTTATATTTTATTCTAATCTTTATTCCAATCTTAAATGAATATTTAACCAGAAAGATTGAATATAATGTCTTAAAATTATCAGTTTATTATTACTAATCCATAAACGTTACTATTTAATCCATATACATATAATATTGTTAATATAATACCTAAGTTAACGTTGCAAAATAAAAGTTTAAAGATAGTGACATAGAAATGGGATAAAAGAATTCAGAAGTTTATATATTTATTCGTACAACAATATTGGATCTAGGGATTATAAAACAATTAAATTAATACATAAATATTTCGGTAAATAAATGATAAATTTAAGAGATTTTTCAAAGGTTGACTTCTAAAATTATCAGAAGTGTAAAGACACAACCACCATTTATGAAACAACGCATTCGCATCTACATTGTTTTATAAAAGAGCATTTAAGGGTATTCCTGTAATTTCGCATCGGAATTACTAAGCAGCAAAAATCTTGAATACGAGCCATTATCTAATATAAAAAAAATCTATATTTTCCATGTTATTTGGGTTTTTAATTATAGATTTGTGTCGATATATACCTTGCATTTTATTTGGCTTATTTTATTACAATAATAAAAATTCAAAGCTTTGAGGTTAAATTTGTTTCATAATTTATTATTAGAATTATATTCGTCTGATTTAATATTTTGATATTATATTCGATTGTGATATTCACTTTTTTGGACACTTTCCTATTCTACCTTGGAGTCATACGGTCAAATAATTGACTTTTTTGGACACTTTCTTATTTTCCAATATTATTCTTTTTTAATTTTTCCATTTCCATTGTTTTTCTTCTTACCTTTTCTTTTCTCTATATCTCCATTTAGGAAGAAATTTTCTACTCTCACCCTTTGTTCTTTATAAGACAGTTTGAAATTCACAATTATGTATAATGATAATGTTTGTATAAATCAAATTAAGTTTTCATTTATGTGAATTTTTATTTATTTATTGTATTAACTAATTCTTCAATATATTATCCTATATATTCTAACTAAGATTTAAATTTTAACATATCTAATTACAATTTTAAATTATGTTCTTTATTAACCTTCAAATTGATGCATACAAATTTTTCATGCTGGTGCGTATAAATTTTGTATGTCCAACTTAAAAATAAATTATTAAGATTCTTTCTTTCCAAAATAACTTTGTTAGAATATCGATAAGTTGGTCACGAGTAAATATATGACAAATGACAAACGTTTAATAAGTATCTCATTGCAAACAAAGTAACAATCGACTTCAAAATGTTTTATATATTCATGGAAAATTGGGTTCACAATGATGTGGAGAACGGTAATTATCATTGTGTAATACTTAACTACATGGATGAAAAAGATATCATTTTTATTCTTGGTCTTCCACAAAATAGATGAATAACCAAGAATAATAAACTAACCAGTAACCAAACGACGAGTGCGAGAAAAATTTATCCATTCTGAATCTCATCAAGATACCAAACATAAATCAACATTGTTTTTTAGCAACATCTCACTGGTCTATCGTATGATTTTGGAAACATTGTGATAATGTGTAAATACTGCAAGACAAGTCTTCACGAATTACACTAAGATAAACAAGTCAACCAATGAGACGTCGAGAACGTCTAGGATCAAAGAGCAGTTGTATTGTAGAGAGTTTAAGCTGATGACAACGTTCCACTTAAAAGAATACACTACAAGAAAATCAGGTTTTAGGGACGACCAGCGGTAGTCTCCAATCGCGCGTCTCCAAATGCTATCCGTCTCCAATTAGGGACGGACCAATTGATCGTCCCTAATTTTTTTTAAATAAAAAAAGGTCACCGTCGCTATTTTCGCTCAAAAACCGATTTTTATCGCTCAAATCGTCAAACCCAATGATATCCACAAGCTCCGTCACCGATGGACATCCCGTGAACCCCTCCACCGGTCTCCGACTGTGAATAGGCGAGGATCCTCCACCTCCTCCGCCGCCGGAAGACGAGTTGTGTTGTTCCCAGTCGTAGAACGCAGCGTTCAGTCTCGTAGAAGACGGAGGCAGGCGCGTCGTCGCAGGTGTCGCAGAGTTATGATCTCGAGTGCTTCGTGAAAAACTGGTTCGTGTGGTGAACCTCCTTGTCGCAGGCGAGACAGAGTTTGGCAGAATCGGTGATTTTCCGATGGCAATCGGATTCTACGAGGACTCTCTCTCTCTGAGTTTGCAGTTTTCTCCGTTTAGAAAGGCAATTTCTGATATTTGGGAGCATAGACAATGTGCAGACAAAGACAAAAATAAAATTATAAAAAAGTTCGATTAGATCACGGACACATAAATGCAATTGTCCCCAATTGGGGACGGGCTTTATGTTTCCGTCCCTAAATTGGGGACGGAATTTATTGTCGTTCCTAAATTGGGGACATAATTTATTGATGTCCCTAAATTTAGGGACGGCCAGATCATCCATCCCCAATTTAGGGACGACAACAAATTACGTCCCCAATTTAGGGACGACAATAAATTTAGGGACGGATTTCATTTTCCGTCCCTAATCCGTGTATAATTCGTTCCTAAATTTAGGGACGAAATGTCAGTCTCCAAATTCCGTCCCTAATCTTGAATTTTCTAATAGTGATATGATCTGGAATCCAACAATCATATCTCGAAATAATATTAGATATAAATTTGAATTTAACTAATTACAAAAGATGTTTTAAAAGTTTTTGTTATCAAATATAATATATAGAACTGCATAATTTATATCCTAACTGATTCAAAACATCATAATATAACACATTCATCATTAGAAAAAATCATGTTATGTTTTTATTCATATGACTCATATATATATATATATATATATTGCATTCATTAATCAAATTCCTAAGATATTCTAATAAATTCCCGAGAATATTCCAACTAAGATCTAAATTTGAACACGTATATTACAATTTACAATTGTGTTTGTTAGTATATACATTTGCTTATATATAATTTCTATAGATTAATCTCATATACTTTATATATAATACAATAATTTGTTATATTTTCTATTTTTACTAGGACTTTTTTCCGTTATTCACAATTCCTCATTTCTTGAAATATTTCTCTCTCCCTCATATTTTATATGTTTATTGGTTTCGTACTCGCGTTACGCACGAGAAATATTATTTTAGGTAAAAATTAAAATAAAGTTTGAATAAAAATTATAGAGTTATGTTTAACCTTATAAGATATTATATATTCAATCTAAATATTATGTAATAATAATTGTTTTGGCTACAGTCTTTTCACCATTTCCTGGATCTTGGAGCTGAAGAAGTCTTGTGTGTAGATGGCAGATGCATGTGCATATGCAACATGTTGCTTTCTGGTCCAATCGTGACATCGGAAAGCCAATCTCCAACATCGTATGCAACATGTTGCTTCGGAAGCGTGGGGTGCTGGGGGAGATGACGGGGTGGAGAGGGGAACCGTGGGGTGTTGGGGGAGGCGAGGGTGGGGAGAGGAGATGCGGGAAGACGACGAGGAGGTGTGGGTGCTTGGGCAGGCAAGGCGAATGGGGGAGGCGAGGGTGGGGATAGGAGATGCGGGGAGATGATGCGGGTGGGGAGAGGAGGCGCGGGAGAAACAATAGAGAGAAAGGAAGAGAAAAAGAGAGAAAAAAGATATGAGTTTTCTAAAACCCTAAATACAAGAAAAAAGAAAGGAAAAAATAATGGACGAGCATGATCAACCCGCAGAGAATAATCCAACGGCCGAAAATCCTAACACCTAATGAACAGTGACCAAAATGTCAAATATGGGCTGGGTCTAACTAATCCCAAAAGCTAGCTCAAGAGTTTAGGGTTGCCCAACACCATATATACAAGTCCCAAGGTTCATGTCCTAGCCGATGTGGGACAACTTATCATAACACTCCCCCTCACGCCCAGGCTCGATCCTGGAGAGTGGACAATCGGAGGCCCAACATCGGTATATTCAAATCGGGACGAACCGGGCTCTGATACCATATCAAATATGGGCCGCGACACGAAAAGGAGTGTCAAATATGTCCTAGTAAGCGCGAGTCATCAGCTCGCGTTGACTACGTCCCTGCCCTTTGTACACACCGCCCGTCGCTCCTACCGATTGAATGATCCGGTGAAGTGTTCGGATCGCGACGACGTGGGTGGTTCGCCGCCCGCGACGTCGCGAGAAGTCCACTATAAAACTTATCATAACACATCTAACGACTCAAAATTAACCAACAAAAAATTTAGATCGGATGGTAAATATGATCACACATGACATAATATTGTTCATCAGAGGGTTTTGCTTTATATGATATTAGATTTTCATTGTGATTCGCTCACCAACTCGGGGTCCAGTGGAGCGATTTCTTCGACCCTGACGCCGTTTGACCTCCATGTGTCTTGATTCCGATAGGAGCCGCATATTCTTCGGATAACACGACCACAGTATTGCATCCTCACGACCGTTCGGTCCCTAATCCACGGCCTTCGTATCAACACTTTGCAATAGTGTCGGATTCTGATCCTTCAACTGTGCTTCCATCTTAGCTTCGATATATCCCTTCGGCGGTTCCATTTTTCGAGAAGGTTAACTTTCTGACGACGGTGGCGCGTCGTAACCGCGTAGAGCTAATCACCATCTCACCAGCTTGAACTCTATAGAAAGGAATTTGAAATTCTACAAGTACATGGTTTCGTATCGTTTGGTTACGTTCGTTTTTTCTTTTTCTCCTTTTCTCTTTCCCAATTATTTATTTATTTATTTATTTATTTTGTTATTTTATTTTTATTAGGGAGTTTTGGTATGTGAAATGGGGACGGGTTAACCAGGAGGAGCGGTGACAAGCCTCGGAAAGTGATAAGCGCCAAGGAGAGATTTTAGACAGCTTTTACCGGTTGCCGTTTCCCATTCAAGCCATGCATTAAAAGAATAATCATAATTAAAGATTGATTTGTTTGGACATTTAATTGTGATTTAGAATCTGATAATCCTTATTTAATAAATATATATATAATATTTAATTAAGCAACCGCTAAGTCGATTGGATTTCAGAGTTAGTGAGCTTGAGCCCAGAATTCAATACAAGCCTTAAGTCCACAAAAAGCTTCATAGGCCTACTAATTTTTATTTTTATTTTTACAAATTGTATTTTATTATGTCCACTATAATATGAATTATATATTTTTTATTAAAAAAAACTAAATATATGCTTCTTCTTTTTCTTTTTGGATAGATGGCAATGATTTTTTTTTTTAGATTAAGAAGATGAATAACAAAAAAAAAATAATTCAATGAACGATATAGAGGTAAACTCAAAAAAACCTTTAAAAATATCTTGTAATAAAAAAAATTCTACACTTTTAACTCATAAAAAAACCCTTCAAAAATAACTTTTAATAAAAAAAACCCTACACTTTTAACTTATAAAAAAACCCTTCAAAAATAACTTTTAATAAAAAAAACCATTCACTTTTAACTCATAAAAAAACCCTAATAACTCATAAAATAAAAAAGAAAATGAAAAAATGAAATATTAATCCTAAAATTCTAATAACTATTTTTTGAAATTAAAAATAAAACTATAAACTATATATTTTTTAAACTAAAATTTTGAAGATTAATTTTCTTTAAAACAACAAATATATCATATAATTTGTTAAACATATGAAACATTATAACCATATAGTCACAAAATACTATTAACAAAAGTCTAATCTCATAAATTTATTAAAAAATAATATATTCACAATTCTAAAATTATTATCAAATCTCATAAATTTTATAAAAAAATAATATATCTATTATTCTAAAATCATTATCTAACCAAAATTCATATATAAATAAAAGGGGTATATATGAATTATCTAACCAAAATTCATATATAAATAATGATTTTATCTATATATGAATTTTGGTTAGATAATGATTTTAGAATAATAGATATATTATTTTTTTATAAAATTTATGAGATTTGATAATAATTTTAGAATTGTGAATATATTATTTTTTAATAAATTTATGAGATTAGACTTTTGTTAATAGTATTTTGTGACTATATGGTTATAATGTTTCATATGTTTTACAAATTATATGATTTAAAAAATATATTAGGGTTTTTTTATGAGTTAAAAGTGTAGGATTTTTTTTATTAAAAGTTATTTTTGAAGGTTTTTTTATGAGTTAAAAATGTAGGTTTTTTTTATTAAAATTTGTTTTTGAAGGTTTTTTTGATGAATTAAAAGTGTAGGGTTTTTTTTTATTAAAAGTTATTTTTGAAGGTTTTTTTTTTAGTTTACCCCATTTTTTTTGTAGATTAAGAAGATGAATAACAAAAAAAAATTCAATGAACGGTATATATTCAATTTTATCATAATTTAAAGTATATATTTTAAAATTTTAAACAGGTGTATAAATGAACAAAGACCCTAATAAAAAATTGACAATATAATTATATAATCAAAGATAAAAGATGAATTTGAATTAATAAATTTAATTCGTTAAATGAGATTATATAGTTTTATTTGATGAATCAAAACTTAAAACTATGAAAGATATCAATTTATTTGATAAATTAGTTAGTTCAAAAAATCTCACAAATAGTTTAAGATAAAATTCAGTCAACAAAATTTTATTTATATTAATAAAATATTTTCTATTTATATACCACTTTATTTATGCAACAGTAATAAGATTTTTATGTTTGGTCGATTTTGAATCATTTGTTGAATAATTATTTTTAACAAAATTTAAAAAATGCATTTATTTTTTCTTATTGTATTCATTTTAAACTCCTTTAACGATTAAATTTTTTTATTACACAATTTTGGATAATATATTAAGTATAAACAATTCATTTGTAATATAATATGTATATGACAATGGTTTAGATCCTATTCAATCCAAATCTAAATTTAAGAGCTTATACTTGTTAAATACATAAATATAACAATCATTAATTGATTTTTTATTATATTAAAAACTCCATAACAAAATATATGTATCACAAATAGAATATAATATTCAAATTTAGACATATCACAATATGAAAAGTATTTTCAAAAATATTTTGTAGAGATGTTTTTTCACCGATAATTAAAATACACAAGATGTATTTTTAATTCGTCTATAATTTTAAAATGGAATATATATATATATTACGCATTAATATGAGTAATAAATATTAATGCGAAATTAAATTACGGAAAAAAGGGAAAGCGTGTACTTTGCCGAAGCCATGTGGACGAAGTCTTCGTAGTAGTGAGAACCAATTATCTTCTACAATTATAAATCAAAATTAATGTTAATTTATCCATAATCCCTCGTTAATCTACACTTTTTTTTTTATAAAATTACATTGTGTATTTATGCTTTATATATCTCTCTTGTCCCAAATATTTACTCTATATGAGTAATAAATGAGTGAGATACAAGTAACTATAAGTTGATTAAATCAAATAAGAGAGTAAATTTACATTAATTAATTAAATAAATAAATGTATTATATTTATCTTAAAAATTTAATCTTCCAGCCTAGCACAATGGCTGTGAATATATCTTATATATGTTGTCACTATAATAATTTATACAAGTGACAGCTTATGCCAGTTCCAATTGTTTATATATAATCTATATAAATCAAATAAGTATAATTAAAAGAAAAAATACAAAATTTTCAAATAAAATTATTTATTTGTCAATTATATACAATATTGCCAATACCCACATAAAAGTAAGTAAGCTCATACTAAAAAAAATGATAAATATTTCGAACCATATATTTGATAGCTTTCACATATAAAAATACAATTTATACGAAAACAAAATTTATATTAAAGCACTGTTTTGGATAATAATATTGGTAAAAGTGAATGAACATCAATTTAAAAATTTAAAATTTAATTTAATGTTTAATGTAGATTTATTTTATTTGTATGAATTACATATTATTTTAGAATTTTATTTAATGTGCATATATAAACAATGACGATATATTTTCACGGTTATAAAACATAATTTCATAAATTGATACATAAAATACTCCAATAAATAATACGATCAACTACTTACACAAATGCATTGATCATATCAAAACTTAAAAGATAATTTTCATAGCTAATTATCACGTGATGCATTGGCATTGAAGGAATATTATCATCCCTATTATTGATTTTACGACATTATAATTCATTAAAAAAATCATACAATTCCACTAAATATTTTGTTCTTTTGGAATTTTGACGTCATCGCACGTCACGGAAACATTATTAAAAAAGACAAGTCGTGATGATGATGTCATAACGCGGTAAACCGGAGGAACAAGTCAAATCCACTAATCACCATAGTTATAGTAATTAACCTATCAAAATATGACACGTGTCACGTTTAATTGGTAATTAATCACATAAGACACGTGTCAGTTTTTTTGTGCTTGAGTATTTGTTGCTCCATTCTTAAAGGAAACTTCATCGTTAAATTTCAAAACACGACAAATGGAAAAATAATAAAAAGTGTAATTAATTATCCAAATATTTAATTACAATTATAATCGACGCGGACAATAATTTACACCACCAATGCCAAGCTAGGCCACGTTGTAATATATGTGCCTTGCATGATTATGGTTAATTTTCTTTTAATTTTTTTCCATAATATTGAAAAATAATTAATATATATATAATTTATATTATTAGCCCCACACTAATCCTATATATATATATATATATATGGAGTGCCCTCTATCAACAGAGTGTCTTAGTTTCTGTTTCCGTTCATCTTTCCGGCACCGGAGCAAAGGTCCGACGATGATGAGTCCTCGGATTTTGCAAGCTCTTTTCTTCATGGGTCTCTTGGCGATGTCTTGTCGCGGCCAGGCTCCGGCACCAGCACCCACCGTGGCTATTTCACCCACCGCAACTCCTCCGACGGTGGGTACACCTTCTCCGGCTGCCACACCACCAGTTGTGAACGAGCCTACTTCCGCTCCGACCATTCCTCCTACACAATCCCCGTCGTCTTCGTTTTCTCCGGTGGCTTCTCCACCGAAGCCCGAAGCTCCGACATCCGGACCTTCCGGTGCTTCTGCTCCGGGACCAGATGCTGATGCTCCACCGCCGCAAACGGATGATGCGTGGGCTAACAAGGCGTTCTTTGTTAGCACTGCCATTGCCGGAGCTTTGTACGCCGTCGTTTTGGCTTAGAGACTTCGAAAATGGTGTGTCGTGCATGGTTTGATTGAGTTTTTTATCTTTTTTATTTGTGAATTTCGGATTTTATTTTATATTTATACATTTGTTTTTTTTTTCACTTCTTATACTTTGACGTTGGAGATTATTGGGCCTTATGGCCATAGAGTTGGGATCCGGTGTAAAATCCATTTTTTATAAATAAAAAATTTTGTTTTATAAACATTTATTTTCTTTAAAATAATAAAACAATATAAAAAATATACGCTTTTAGACAATTAGTTATATATAGAAATTTATTCCAATTAATTTATTTATAAATTATATATACATCGTAAGAATATGAAGATTTATAATAAAATTTACACATTTATAATTAAGATTAATCTCTATGCATTTCTTTACTAGCCGATCTAGAGTAGAAAATCTTTATGATGAAAATCGTATGGAATCCAGATAATCTTATTGTTAAACCGGAAAATCTAACCGATATAGAATGGAAAACTTTCCCGATAAAAATCGAACCGAATTGGGATCAACCAACCATGTCACTAAACCGAAAAATCTAACCGATCTATAACATAAACATTCCCGATGAAAACCGAACCGAATTCGGATAAACCATGTCGCTAAACCGAAAATCTAACCGATCTTTACAGAAGACGATCTATAAAGATGTTTATTATTTTAAAATCTAATATTATATCATAAAATGTATTCAATATGCAATTGTTTCATTACATTTCATCAAAAAAACATGCACAATGTGTTAAAAGTTGACATATAAACCCAATGATTAAAATGTTTTCCAAATTAATAAAATAAACTGTCGATTTTTAGTTAGTTACTTCATGATATATCTATAGTTTGAATATTTCATTTTATGATTACGTGAATTTAAATTAGTTTAGTTGATTTTTTTAGATTTTAAAAAAAGTCGTTACTTTTTTTTGTAATATATTCATTTTGTAACGTTTAATGATTTATAAAATCGAATGTTCTATTTTCTAATTTTAAATTTTTTATTTTGAAAAATTGGAAAAAATTTATTGGAATTCGATGTCTTTGGAGCAATCTATGTATTTTACAAACATATTGACAAAAATTGTTTAATTAGATGTTAAACAAATTTACCTTTTTATCCCACAAACCATGATCCCAAGCCAAAATTTGGCGGTTGACGGGCGTCATTTTAACGGACGGTTACCGTTATCGTTCCGTTAGTTAACGTCGCCCATCTTTGAGATGAATAAACCCCATGGGTCTGTCCAACTGACCCGACCCGACTGTGTAACATCTGCCCTTGCCGCTGCTCCCCTCCCCGCCGCTCCGGTAGCCTCTCCTCGTACTTCCTTCCGCCACCGCATATACTCCGTCGTAACTCCTTGTCCGCTTCAGTTTCCTTCCGCTCGCGGCCGCCATTATCCTCTTCCTCACGTCGTCCGTCAATCGCAGTGTATATCTTTCCGTGTTATCCCTGGGCTGCGCTAATGAGTGACCCGTCGAGTTCGATCGCGGGAGTTTGCGGGAAATTCCCGATCTCGTCCGCTTTTCGCGTTTCATCACGGCGTCGATCGCTCCCGAATCTCCCGTTCGGTCGCCTTCGATGTCGATCACGATGTGATTTCTCCCTCGGTCGATCTCCGTACTGCTCTTCGGACCGCTGGTCTCGGCGATCGACTCGGTTGCAGGAGGATAATCCTGGCCGAGTTTCTCGGGTTCCGGCACGAGTTTGGCTCGGCAAACTGGACAAGTAGCGTGCGAGTACAACCAGACATCGATGCAATCGATGTGAAAGACGTGGTTACACCGGGGGATCAACCGGAGCATTGCGTTCTCCTCGAATTCGATGAGGCAAACGGCGCATTCGAGTGCGTCCGATCCGATCTTCCAGTCCTTGACAGAGGAGTAAGCAAAAACCGGGAAGCTCTCTACGACGGAGTCATCCAGACCACTCCGCCGGGACCAGTCGGCGTCACGGCGGAGATATCTGCCGGAGGATCTAGAATCGTAACCCGAGCAGTTGCGGAGGTAGACGGAGAGAAAGCCAAGGAAGAAGAAGATACTGAGGACGACGGCGAAGATAATTGCCCTAGATGGATCAGGCTTGCCTTGCATATCGTTCGAGCTCGGTGGTAATGGCGGCATCAGCTGCGCGTGGGCTTCCCGGAGGAGAAATGCCACGTGGAGGGCTATGATGGACCCTAAGATAATCTGACGGTGATAGTTCAAGGGCTCTTTTCCGATCATCGTTTAAATGAAACGATGACGTATCAGGTACGTATAAGAATCGTATAAATTGATCGACGGTTGGGATTTGTTCAAGTGGTGAAACAAGTGCTTGTGAATTAGTTTACCACAATAAAATAAAAAACATATATATATATAATGAAATTAAATATATATAAATAAATGGTGCGAACATGTAAGCAAAGGGTAGCTTAAAACGATGGGCAAAATAGTTCCGCCCACAGTTTTGTCAATTTGCGTTAAGACATGTTCTTTTAGAAGTCATATGTTATAAATACATATATTTTTATCGAATTAAACAAAAGTTATGAATTTCTTTTAATCATGTTAAAATATGGATTTATTTATATATTTGACTTTAAATATCCATCATAGTTTCATTTAAATAAAATTATAACACAATAAAAAAAATTAAACAAACGTAAAATACAATAAGATAATTATAAAAGTAACTTAGATTGTCTATATATTCTCTAATCGTTTATTTAAACATTTGACTAAGTAAAAGATAAGAATCGTTAAAATTGTCTCTTAGATTGGTTCAAAAGAGTCATCACATCATAAGGTTTAGCCATTGGTTTAATATAAATATATATATAATCATATATAACGAAGATGATGATACAACCGCGAGAATGGTTCTATACATGTGTGTATATATCCTAATTATTTTTTTTTAACTTCTTGTAGACTTTTCTATATCGAATTTCCATTGAATCTTGATAGGTAAAAGACGTCAAAGGATAGGTCTTGTGGCAACCGAATAGAATATACTTCAACCGTAACAAAAAGAAAATATGAGTTTGGGTCTACCTAATTCCAGAAATTAGTTCAAAGATTTAGAATTATCTAATATAATATATATGAGTCAAAAGTTCATGTTCTAAACGATATGAGACAACATATCATAATACTAAACATTGTAATTGGAGACCCAACATTGATGTATTCAAATTGAGACAAATTAGACTCTAATATCATATCAAACGTAGATTTGGATCTATTAATCTCGAAAGCTATATTTATCCAATCTTCGTCAATCGATTAAACCTCAAAACCAATTCAACACTTCAAGTTCATGACCACAATCTAAAAACAAGCAACGATGGACAAGAAATAGGATTTGTATGAAGGATTTACGAGTTAAGAATCGAACATTATGTTCGTCTTACATCTCGAGAGGATGAGATATTCTTTGTTATGGCATCCATCCTTACACAAATGAACACTCCTCTCGATCGTTCTTGCCGACTACATAGTAAGTATATATACTATGTTTCTCTCTTAATAGAT
The DNA here is from genome assembly GCA_036759665.1 of Gynandropsis gynandra. Classification (NCBI taxonomy): domain Eukaryota; kingdom Viridiplantae; phylum Streptophyta; class Magnoliopsida; order Brassicales; family Cleomaceae; genus Gynandropsis; species Gynandropsis gynandra. The sequence continues at coordinate 331,015 of CM071874.1, read as the reverse complement.
TCATAGGCAAACTATGATTCATTCATACATTCTTGAGTATAGGGATTTACAATCATTATATTTTCCCTTTGGGGTAGCTTTCAGAAGGAAACTTTTAACAATCTCTAGGGATATCAATGTAATGCTGAAATCCTCCATCCTCATGGACGTTATGATCCTTTGAATTATTAGTTTTAGTTACAAAGACTTTGATTGGATAATGATTTTCAATCTTTTGTCTTTCTTCTTACTCTGTTTAGGTAAAGATATCACCTTTTATCTTAATTATAATAATGGGTAATCATTGCAAAACGAAAATTCGAATGAAAAAAAAAAAGATTATTAAATGGAATTTATGTGCCATTCTTATCTAAGTTTTTCTTTTTATATTTTCATACAAAATTGATAATTTTTTTATCTTCCACTATTACATTTTTTTTTTTCAAATTCGGACCTAAGTGTATACATTTTTCAAGAAAAAATAAAGATATTTTCATTACAGGGTATTGCTTCATGTGACTACTATGCGCATCTTTGTCTAACATAGTTGGATTGTTTGTTAATTAAGATGGAGTTTAAATTTCATAATAAAATATCTAATAAAATTTGCTTTTTTCATATTAAAATGAATAATACGGTGACATAATTCATTAAAAAAGAAAATGACTTAGCCGAGCCGATTAACAAAAGAACAGAGCCATGAAACTCCCGTTCCGTTTATGATTCACTTCAGAAGAAGTTCCAGGGATACCGGAAGAACCCTGGATGCAACTGGTTATAGCCGGTGGACCCTGCCGGTTACAATTTGGATATCCTAAACCCTAGTTAGATTCTAACCCTTCATCAAACCTTAGCTGGATTTTATTTAAAGAGAGAGAAAGTGTGAAACCAGAAGTGACTCTCTCTCTCTCTCTCTAACCAAATCTCTCTCTTTTGGACTTTGTTTGATCTTCAATCTGTGTTTTTATTCTTCAAAATTTGTTATTTTATTGATGGAGAAAACAGAGCTTTAAATATCTGATCATCTGAGTGGTAAAAAGAAAGAGTTTTGCTGTTTGGTTTATGATGAGATTAAGCAGCTTAGATTCCCATGGCGGCCTGATCTCCATCTGTCCCTCTACTTCCACAGGTTCTTATCACTTTCTGTACGAACCCACTTGAAAACAGATTCCAAAACCCTAATTTGATCAGTTATATTATCATATAGACACCCTAATGGTTTGATCTTACTGTAAAATTACTCCTTTTTTTCTGGTTATGGAATGTAGATGAGCAAAGTCCAAGAGGGTACGGGACACAATATCAAAAGATGGTCGCGGGTTACGAGGAGGACGCGACCATAGTTAATGAATACACCGGCAACGGCCACGTGGGTTTCGAGGAGGACGCGACCAGAGGTAACGGCCACGAGGGTTTGTCCGAGAAGAAGAGGAGGTTGAACGTTGAACAAGTCAAGGCTTTGGAGAAGAACTTCGAGCTGGAGAATAAGCTTGAACCGGAGAGGAAAGTAAAGCTGGCCCAAGAGCTTGGACTTCAGCCGCGGCAAGTGGCTGTTTGGTTCCAGAACCGCCGTGCTCGGTGGAAGACGAAGCAGATTGAGAAGGACTACAGTATCCTTAAAGACCAATATGATACACTCCGCCTTAGCTTTGACTCCCTCCGCCGTGACAACGACACCCTTCTCCGAGAGGTCTTTGACATTTAAATCAATGGAAATTCAGTTCAAATTAAAGAGCTTTTTTTGAATTTGATCGGAATGTTTTATACTGCAGATAGCTAAACTGAAGGCTAAACTCATCGGAGAAGAAGATAATAACTCGACAGAGAGTGATATCTCCATCAAGGAGGAGGAGATTTCGCTCCTGGATCACAAAACCCTAGAGCAGAAGGAACCATCGTCTCCTCCTCCGCTTCTAGAATCTTCCCGGTACCTCAACTATAGGAGCTTCACCGATATCCGGGATCTCCGGCCAAACGCGGCGCCTTCTTCTTCCTCTGCGGCCGCGGCGCCTTCGTCTTCCTCTGCGGCCGCGGCCGTAGCGGAAGCTGGTTTGTCGGACAGCAGCGACTCGAGTGTCGTCGTGAATGATGAAAGTAGCTCAACGGAAAGGGAGGCTCCGGCAACATTTTCCGGCTGTAATTTTCATTACGTAAAGATGGAGCAGACGGAGGAGCACAACGACTTCTTGAGTGAAGAAGAGGCTTACGGCTTCTTTTCCGACGAACAGCCACCGTCTCTCCACTGGTATTCCGCCGCAGATCACTGGACTTGATATTGTATTCACATTGAGACTCTTAAGGGAAACATTCTACGGCCAATTCCCTGATCTCTCTGAACAACCGGAGATTTGCAGAGAGACGGCGAGTGAGGCGGAGAGCATATGAGGGTAGAATGGGAATAACATAAATATTGGAGGGTTAAGAAAATAATGGAGGATTAGATGTTGCGCGGGAATAACTAATTAGGGTACAATTGTAATTACGCTCGAGGAACAAAATTATATCCACGATATTATATTTATTTTTAAATGTTCCTATTAAAAGCTCAATGGCTAAAATACGATTAACTAATATTTCACACACAGATATATATATATATATATATAACACTTAATTTTAATATCATTTATGATTATATTGATAACACTAAAGATACATCATATATTATTTGTGTAGTTTTTTTGATAACTTATTGAAGTTTAAGGACAAATTTAAATATAGCTTGAAATCATACATATAATATGTGAAGTTTTGAGATTTGATTGTTAGGATATAAGTTTTATAATTTTAATCGAAGTCGATGGGAGAGAAATTACATATATTTTCTGATATACTATCAAATCTCGATCCTAAACATGAAATATATATTTGTTGAAGTCTACAAAATATATTGTGAAAAACAGTTTTCGAATAATAATAATAATAATAATAATAATAATAATAATAATAATAATAATAATAATAATAATAATAATAATAATAATAATAATAATAATAATAATAATAATAATAATAATAATAATAATATTGCTTTGATTTTAGGGTTGTGTACGTGAAGAGGAGCATGGGCATTGATTTTAGTGAATCTGACGGAAATGATGAGACCTTCTGACACATTCAAAAGCTTCCATGTCTGAATTTGAGGCATTCAATTATGACTCTACGCAACAATTTTTATTTTTTTATTTATTGTTTTTTTATCTTATATTATCTCTCTGCCTTAAAAAAAGAACTCAAATTTTCGAGCGTAAATGCTAATTTTCCAAGCCATAATGTGTAATTTTTTTTTAAAATATTAATAATTAGAAAAACATCGTAGATCTTCTGATTTAAAATGTATTTATTATAAATATATATATAATATAAGTATTTTTATTTATAAATATAAAGAGTCGATAAGGGTAGTAGATAAGTTTTAGTAGCTTAGTAGGTATTATTAAATTAAAGAAATTGTTATTCTTTCTGTGTATACTGCCAGATTACACAGAATATGGGACCCATAGTGTATGTGTAGGGCCCACAAAACCCACGTGAATGTGGGACCAAAAACGCATAAAATAATGTCGTTTTCGTTATAGCCATTTGTCACTATCCCACCTTTGAAGATTTAAAAATCGTAGGATAGACACGTGTACAGTCCCCTCTTTTCATCCGTTGGATTAATGACAACTCATCCGATTCATCTAATCTCAGCCGTCCATTTCACCACTTCATTCATCCACTTATATCTTGCCACGTCACGCTAGTTGTACAATACAAAAGACACCCTCCATTCACTGTACGTATCTGCACTATTTATATATGTATCGATGCATCCATGTGGTGTAATTAGGGTTCGAAATCAATATAATATATGGAGGTTTACAAATATAAACAAATACATTATTCATTATAAATAGTAATTCCATAATTGATCGAAACTTTTTTAAATTAAATGCTTTGCGAATTTTGGTTACAAAGGACCATCACGCAATATATAATTTTTTAAACAAAATTCAAAAAATTTATGAATTTGATGGTTCACTGTATAAATTTTTATAATATAAATGTATAAAATTTGTTATACGATAGTCGAATGGTCGACAAACATTTAGTAGATAAATTGAAATGTAAAAATATATTTATTTTAAATTGATTTAATTTTTTATGTAATTTTTTATAAATATCAAAATATCATTATTTCAGAAACAAAGTAGTATTTTTCAATTGATCTAACACTGTGTAATATATTTTTTCGTAGCTTATAAATATTATATGTTGATATGTATATGGCTGAAGATACCATAAAGATTACTACAAGACATAAAATAGATTATGTTGTCGGGTTGTATATACAACTAATACAATTTGAATATAATATCAACCGATTTAGATAAGGAATATGATTAATTATTATAAATTTGTGTATAATACGAACTGATTATTGAATTACGAAAATAATTAATTATCAATTTTTTATAATACGCCAATAAGTTACCGTATATCCGTTAAAACGGCTCGCGCCGGCTCGGTTTAGATCATTTAATATTTGTACTTTTTTTTTAAAGAGATATATAAAATAGTATATATATATATATTAATATTATAATAATTCAGAAAGTAAAAAATATAATAAATTGAAAGAGTAGTAAAAGTTTATATAATACATATAAAAGTATATATTTGTAATCTATATAAGTATCTAGAGAAATTAAGAATTATTAGAAGTGAAATTTATTTTAAAAAGTTAAAATACTAAAATAAAATTTAACTACGAAATATATACACCTTATTTTATTTTTGAGATATAGATAATTACAAAGTATATAACAAATAAATATATATAATATGAGCTATTTTATCTGAATATATGATTCAAATATTTATAATTATTTCAAAATTTTAAGTATTTTGAATTTTATACATAGATCGATATAAATTATAAATCATTCGAAATATTTCGACTATTTTTTTCTCAATTTTTTGTAAAATGGACCTAACTCAAAACGAGCCCAAAACCGGAAAATGAAAATATGCAGAATTTTATAAAAAATGGGCTTTTAGCCCAAATAAAACCATTTAATACAAGAAATCAATTTCAACAAAATAAAATATTGTTAGTAAGTTTTTGTTAATTATTAATTAACTATTTTATCGCGGAATTGAACCTGCTATTAATTATTCAATTTTGTTGGTCCGATAAAATCGTCCATTAATTATGTCAATTTCGGCTGAAAATGTATAAAAAATAGATACAAGAAGAGAAATAAAAAAATTAATTTTTGGTTTTTGGTAAATTAATTATATAATTAGCTGCGTTTTATTTTCTTACTCTAAATACAGAATTATTTAGATACACTTTTTGCTCTTATGTTGACATTATTTAATTTAAAAAATATATTTTTTATTCCCAAGGCCCTTTCCCTTATACACTAAGTTATTTTTTTTAATCTTGCACTGACTTTTGAGACATTTACTTTTTTATTTTATATCCTTTGAATTTATGGTTATAACTTTTAGGTTGCGTGCATTGCGTTTTTTAAAATCTTTTTGCTATCTTTTTATCTTTTATTCTAAAAGATCGTGAATTATAAAAAGATTAAAACACAATTTCATATAAAAAAGAAAAAGGTTGACATTGAACAACATAATCATCCAAAAGTGTTATAAATTTCAACATTAAATTTTCCGTTCAATCTAATACAAAACGGTGAAATATAAAGATATTTGTATAAAAAATAATAGTAATTTGTAACATTTTTATTGTGGTGTAAATATAGTTATTATTAATTATGTAATTAATGCTATCCTAATATATTGTTTCAAATTACCGAATTTGTTGGATTACTTTAATTCTATTCATGATTTTAAAAAAATATTAATAATAATCAAAATAGTATATCATAATAAAATGTATCAAAATTTTAAAAAATATGATCCTTTCATCTTAGTATAAAAAATTTTTAAAAATAAAATGTATTAAAATTATATGTTTTTTTTGTCTAATATAATTTTTGGACTATTTGATGTATGATATGAAAGGGGAAAAAAAGACATGTCTAAAATAAAGGGTACATATTTTTTTTTTAACAATCGAATCAAGTTTCCACCTAATAAAGCTTAAGAAAAGCGACCTACATTTTGTCTTAGAGTAACCAAATAAAATTAATTTAGTTTTTTTTACAATATTATTTGATTATATTAATATTTTATTTATTATTAATATTTTAATAAACGAAATGTAATATTCAAAAAACACTCAAGGTGAGACAACTACTACTCAACCACTGTATGTAGAGTAATCGAGAGAACGACTTCACGTGGTTATATAAAGAATTATATTGTAATTGTTATATAACGTAGGGATATATATATAACATATATAACCATCATTTAATATATTATATATAACATATATAGTCATCATCTAACATACATCATTATAATAAATCTAATTATGTGTAATATAATATATAGTTTTACAATACCACATTTGTAATATATATTATGATCCATCGTTTATTTTAGAATCTAGAAATACGATATGTCAAATATAAATTTAAAATTATTCAATATTATAACATTTATATTTTAATTGACTTATTGTAAGATTGTATCTAAATAAATGAAGTAATTTACAATTTTAAGAAAGTAATGTATTATTTAAAATGCAATTGATTAAGTTAACTCAAAGATAAAGATTAGAAAACGCCTTTTTATATTAATTTTGAACATTTATTTAAAGAAATTATATTAATAGGAATCCAATGAAACGGAGACACGTATGAAAATCACTATAAATATTTGCTGACATATAAAAAAACATAAAATATATTGCTTATTTCACGATGGACCATCGTAAATTAATTTAAAAAAATAATCGTAATACATTTCCTTATCGTTATTATTATGAAATTCTCTATTGGCTTTATAGTATTAGTGAGGTCGAGCGACCCGTCGCGTTCAAACATTTTTTATTGGACCATTAATAATTGAATTTTGAAAATTAAATAAAAAAGGTGTTTAATGATAAGTCAACGAATTAAAGGGCAAATTCGTCATTTATTGGATATTTGGAGGCCAAAAAATAATAATCACCCAACCGAAAAATCCAGAATATCGATTTTCTTTTAAAAGTGATTTAAAAAAATAGTGAAATACATCATAAGATAACAGAAATAGATTGTACATATAAAAAATAAAAAGTCATTTTGTAGGCTAATAAAAGAAATCATATATTTGGATAATTTTAAGAAAACATAAATAAATCGATGGGTTGTATGTCTCGAATATACAATGCTATTGATGTAAAGGGAATATGTTTAGTCTTTTTTTATATATTTTAAAATATTCTTAATTTTTTTAATTAACAAAAAAATGCTCTTATTTTTTTTACAATTTTCTCCATCAATATATATATCAAAGTGAGATGTAACCTAATTATCCTCTCACTCAAAAGGCTCAAAGATTAATTTTAAAACAATAAAAAATCATACAATAATTGCACAATATTCATATATAAACATTTGGAATGATTAGGCGAATAATGTATAATTAATCATGAGCTTATCATACATTAATTTGTTAATTGTTGTAATTTAATCACATCGTTATAAATTGCGACTAAAATATGGTTACTAATAATGGTCGCATGTATGGATTAAAATTTTTATATATATATATATATATATATTGTAAAATGTATAGAGATGGCAGTTTTGTCTATATTTAGAAAAATAAAATATGTTTTCATTTTTTTATTAATCAACTACTTTATATAAGCTAAATATATTTTTTAAAAGGCATAAACACAAAGTAACTTAGATTTAACATTTACTATTGAAAATAATATTTTTAATTAAAATTCGAATAAAATGTAATACAATGGGTTGTAATCATTAACTTGTTTTAAGTGCAAAAAATAACATGATAAAAAATAGAAAAATAATTAACGAAGAAAGATAATAAAAAATGAAAAAAGAATATTTACCTGACGCCAGCTACAACGCTGTTTCTTTCTCTCTCGTCGTCACCATAGAAGGCTCTCTCTCTCTCTCTATAGCTTTTTCACCGGCTTCGATGAATATTAACGGCGATTGTCACCGGCGGTGAGGAAGACATTGGTATTTTTGTGCACATGGCGACGGAGGATGACGTTTGGGGGACGTTCCGGGACCTGGAGAAGAGAGCCAACCAGAAGTTCGCCAGCGTCCAGGATCTACCGGCGTTCGGACGAGCACAAGGACAGTATTTCCACAAGGTCTTCAAAGCTCATATGCGTCTATGGAAGTTGAGGCTCGATACCTGCTGGAGGCATACATATTCTACGAGGCAATACTGAAGAGGAGGTACTTTGAGGAAGCTCACGGCAATGTTCTCCGTGTCCGATTCAAGGAGCTCCGGTTCTACGCGAGGTTTTTACTCGTTTCGCTGATCGTAGGTCGGAGAGAAATGTTTAAGCATTTGTCTGAGAAACTTAGGGTTTTGGTGGATGACAGCCAGTCGAATTTCCAGGTAAATTTGATCTTTATATAGCCGATTCTTGTGATTGGAAATCGATGATTTCATTAGAAACTATGGATGATTTAGGGTTCACATATGTAAGGGGACATGAGGGATGTTCATTAGGGTTTTGAATAATGTGGTGATGGATGGGGGATGTTCTTTATGCAGGAGACCAACTTTAAGGAATGGAAGCTAATTGTGCAAGAAATCAATCGCTTTATGAAAGCTGATACAGACTTAACTCATGTCAGGCCTCTACGTTACTGCACTATGCTTGATTCCCTCCCTGCATCTCAACCATATCTAGCAAAGTTCCACCCCAAGAAATTGGTGAAGTTTCGCGAGGCTGTCTTGACGAGCTATCACCGCAACGAGGTGAATAGGCTGTATTAGTTGATTATATTACCTTAATTTCTGTCTGAAAGTGTGAATCTTGGTTGAATTTAGGAGTTGGAATGATACTTTTTTGTTGTTAACATCTGTCAAATATGATTTTGGGTCTAACTAATCTCAAAAACTAGCTCAAGAGTTTAGGGTTACCAATAAAACTAGGTCAAGTGTTTAGGGTTACCCAATACTATATATATGAGTTCCAAAGTTCATATCTTATAGTCGATGTGAGATAACTTATCATAAAACTACTCTTCACGTCCAGGCTCGGTTCTGGAGGACACATATCGGTATATTCAAATCGGGACGAACCAAGCTCTGATACCATGTTATATATGGGTTTGAGCCTAACTAATCCCAAAAGTTAGCTCATGAGTTTTAGGTTTGCCCAGTACTATATATATAGGAGTCCAAAGTTCATGTGCTATTCGATGTGGGATATTTACATTTTCATAATAACATCAATACATGTGTTGATTTATAGGTCAAATTTGCTGAAGTCACATTGGATACATATAGAATGCTGCAGTGTTTGGAGTGGGAACCCAGTGGATCATTTTACAAGAAACAGTCTATTGAATCCAAAGAGAATGGTGTTGTGATTGATCATTCTGCACCTTCTGGCTTAATAGATTTAAACTTAGCTGCGGATATGGCTGATCCGTCATTACCTCCTAATCCTAGGAAGACAGTTCTTTATCGTCCCTCTGTATCCCATTTGTTAGCCGTGAGCTCTACGTTTATTACTTTCTCAAATCATCTGTACTATCCCGATTTCGCTTTTGCTTTCATTCTGTGATATTGAGAACTAATGAGGGCATTGCTTATTGATGATCCATTTGCAGGTCTTGGCCATGATTTGTGATGAACTTCCACCAGAGAGTGTGATGTTAATATATATATCAGCAGCAGGTTAAAATTCATTTTTTTTTTCATACCCTAAAGAATGATAGCTTATATAATCTCTATTGTGTAATTGATATGGTTGAAAGTTTTACAGGGGGCTCTGTTCGTAGTAATTTTTCTGAATCCGAGAGTTCAGCTGGTTCAAGTAAATCAAAAAGTAAATTGCTTTCCCGAGCATCCCACGAACAGAAGGGTTCGAAGGTTGAATCTCATTCCAACGGAGAAAGCTGTCGTGGCGGTGATTTTTACGATAGTAATATCTGGTTGGGTCCTAAAGGAGGAGGCTCTGGTAAGTTACTTTCTTAGTGAAAATTCTTGAATTTAACTTGTTGGGTAATTCAATTTTCGAGTAACTCGGGTTTCTATAATATCATACTTTCAGGTTCAAACAACCTTTACCCTGGCGATATAATTCCTTTCACACGAAAACCGCTTTTCTTGATCATCGATAGCGACAATAGCCGTGCATTCAAGGCAGGTTTGTCATAACTTATGCATGATTCTCTGGTAGTATTGGTATTGTTTCTTTGTGTTTAGTGCGTTTTTCTACATAATCTAGCTTAGAAATTCCATAAACTCCATCTTTAAATCACTTGGGGTTTGACTGGTGGAAACACAACGTTTGCGTTTAGTGACGTTTCTATCAGCGATTTGCGGCGTTTTTGTTTCATTTTGTCTGAATGGTGGAATCGCTGCGTTTGTGGACGATTGCGACTAGAAGCGGCTGTTAGAAAATTGTTGCGATTGCGTTTTGAACGAAATTATCAAAATATACAATTATTAAGAAAAAAAATGATTTAATTTTTTTTATTTAATGTATACGTTTTAATTATAATTTTCAAATATTTGAAATAAATTAAAAAATTTAAAAAATTTTAAATATACAATACATATACGTATATATATGTATTTATATTTACGATTAATATAAATTATAATAGAAAGATAAAAGAGATAAGGGAAAACATGAGAGTATTTTGGTAATTTTATTCAAAACTCACAAAAACGCAAACGTAACGCAATATAATTTCAGATTTTTAAAATCTGCGTTTCTGTGCGTTTTCGGGCGATCGCAACTCCACCGGTCGGTTTTAATGTCGCTCGGAATCGCCAGAAAATGCAATCGCCGCGTTTGCATTTGGCTGCGACTCCACCAGTCAGGACCTTAGACCCATCACGGAGATATACTTATTCGGTGAATAGCTTGTGGTTGTATATCGTTTTTCTGATACGTTGTAACAAATGAAATCCAGGTTTTGCACGGTGCGGAGAGGGGCGAGCCCGCTGCTTTACTTCTTTCACCTCTAAAGCCATCATTCAAAAACCCATCCGCGGCGGCTGATTCAACGTCGAACGGAAATCAGTTTACGTTTTACTTAACGGCTCCGTTACAAGCATTCTGCCAAATGTTAGATCTTTCGTACCCAAATACCGATCCAGTAAGCAAATATCGAAACTTCGATCAAATTGTATTCATATATTATTATTATTATATCTTATCTTTCGTCGTAATTTTACTCTCAGGAAGTTTACGAAGAAGCCGAAAACATAATCTCTATCGGATTCTCGGAATGGGAAGTGATTCTATCCACATCCAAAATCTTAAACCTCGTCTGGGCTCAAGTTCTATCCGATCCATTCTTGAGACGGATCATTCTCAGGTAAATTGTTTTACGTATTCGATTCGTATTCTAAAAGTTCGTATACTTTGAGATGTTTATAAGTTTATTATACGTTTTTAGATTCATCTTCTGTCGATCTGTACTCGATGCATTATGCCGTTTAGACGATGATCATGACGGGTATTTACCCGTTTGCATTCCCGACCTCCCGGATTTCGCCTCGTCACGGTCGGACGTAGTGAAAGCCGTTGTTCGACGATTAGCTAAACACTTTGGAGTCACCAAATGTTTCAGTTTCTAAAAAGGGAAAGTTTGTAAATTTAGAACAATGTCTTCAATATTGTGGGTTTGGTCTTTGATAGGTGTTATACGAAGTCATATTTAGATGTTTTTTTAATTATTAATTTCTTTTTTTTTTGGCTTTTGGTTAGATTAATGGATTATGAGTGTAATTGTAATTTGATATTTGGTGATTCTTTGGTATATCCTTTTGTAAACGAGAAAAAGACAAGACTAGTGGAAGAAAACATATATAAAATTGGTCATTAGTTAATGATTATTGTCAATTTTTAAAATTATGAATATCATTATTAAAAACCTGATATTGGTGTATTTTATAAAACTAACAATTTATTATTATTTTATTATATATATATATAATATACGAATTACAAAAATGTTTTTAAATTTATTTTATGAACGCAGATACGATGCAGTTTAATTTAAAAAATATCATATAACGTTTTTTTTATATGTATATATATCATAATTTCTAAATAATATGGAAAAAAATTAATGGGTTTGAAAATTGTCATATATAACAGTGGCAAAAAAAAAAAAAATCGGATTTTGTGGATGTTGGCAATACACCAAGCCACCGTTTGACAGAGAAGAAACCCAGGTACGCCCTTTTCGTAATTGAACACTAAAAATTCTCTCCATCAATAAGGATTCGATTTGTTCATCTGGATTTTGACCAATTTCAAAATGTTCTTCTCGATTCTATTTGTTCATCTGGATTTTGACCAATTTCAGAATGTTCTTCATGAGATTATTAGGGTTTTTCTTTCGTACGATTTGATATCCTTTAGTTGTTCTTCATCTGGTTCATGGATTTTGATTGCTTTTAGTTTACTTTGTAGATTTGTCTGTAGAATTTAAGGATTCATCGTTTTGTCGGATTCATGATGCCTTTAGATTTTGACCAATTTCAGAATGTTCTTGACGACGACATTATTAGGGTTTTTTTTTTATATCCTTTAGTTCTTCTTCTTCTTCATCTGATTCATGGATTTTGATTGCTTTTAGTTTACTTTGTAGATTTGTCTGTAGAATTTAAGGATTCATCATTTTGTCGGATTCATGATGCCTTTAGATTTTGACCCAATTTCAGAATGTTCTTGACGACATTATTAGGGTTTTTTTTTTATATATCCTTTTAGTTATTCTTCTTCATCTAATTCACAGGTTTTGTTCAATTTTGGTTTTTTCTTGTAGATGGTCTGTAAAATTGAAGAGCTCTTGAATTACAAACCCTAATTCATGATGTCAACATTGACACCCTTTTTATACCCTAAATTCCATATGCTTTTAACACCAACAAATACATTTTCCTACAAATATCCACATTATTCATACCTAAAATCACACAAGTCCCATCCAAGTTTTAGAGTATACGTACAAAACGGCAACAATGGTATTGATACAAAGGATGAAGAACAAAAGCAAAATGAACCCATCATTAATGACAATGGAAATGACAATAACCCTAAGAAAGAACGATGGGTCGGGTTCGATTTCCGATGGAATGATCTATTGAATCCAGACCCGGATAATTTCGTGGCGATTGGATTAGCCGGAGTGTTAACATGGGCTAGTGTTCAAGTTCTATGGCAACTTCTATTTATATCTTTTGCCATTGTTGTTGCTGCTCTTAAGTATTCCTTTATTGCTGCACTTCTTATCTTCATCCTTATTACCCTTCTTTGAGATTATTACATTGTGTGTTTAGATTTGTTGTATATTTTAATGGATAATAATTCAGTCTTTGTTGTTCTTTAAAGTTCATTCTAGGGTTTTAAGATATGCCTAATTGTTTATTGCCATGGTTTGGTTTCAATTTGGTGAATGTTTTATGTTTTGTTCCAAAATGCTTCACATTTCCTAGCATAATCACATTCCTCAATCAATAAATGTTATATCTAAAGATGCATATATCATTCTTAAATATAAACTTAAAGTTGAATTAATTTCAAAATATTCGATGATTAGGATTATATATATATAATTGATGATATATATAATTCATCTATACTTTTTAAGTATGTATATATATATATCTATGGTATAATATCAAAGATATCCATATACTTTACACATACTCTCGTAAATCTAATGAAAAAAATGGAGAAGAGACATGTACCTTATATTTTGTTAGTGAAAATATATATGATTTTGATATTTTTATTATTGAAACGAAACATATTTTAAATTTGAGAGGAGAGAAACGAAGTTGAGAGCGATTTCCTTCCATTTTCGAGCGTTTTCATTCTATTTTTGAGCGATTTTCAACAATTTTGAACGTTTTTAGTAATTTTTCGAGCGATTTTTAACAATTTTTATCAATTTTCTGCGATTTCCAGTTATTTTAGTGATTTTCGGTGATCTCCTTGTGAGTGATTTCGAACACTTTTCGGCGATTTCGAACGTTTTCCGACGATTTCAAGCGATTTACGGTCTTTTCGAGCGATATCTGGCGGTTTTCGAGCGATTTTCAACGATTTTGAACGATTTCCAACAATTTTAGATCGTATTGGATCGCATGATCGCATTGGTTCACTTTATAGTAAAAATAGCTAAACACGATCAGATACTCGATCAATTCAATACAAAATATGCCCTAATCAGAAATCAAATGGCGATCTTGTCTTTCTCCAAGCCTCTCTTAGCAAAAGGGAAAGCTTCTTCTTCTTTTTTTTCCTCTTAATTTTATTATTTCAGTATTCGTTTTTGTGTTTTTTCTATTGTAAATTACGTGGTTTTTTTAATCCAAGTAACGGAAAATGGACCAATAATAATTATCTATGACACCGTGGCTATCCTGGTGTATTGGACGAGCCTCAATCCTGACCGTTCAATAAGATTCCGAAGAAACACACTAATACGGAATATGAGCCGTTGGATTCTCTAATGTCAGACAAGACCCTCCCTCCGTTCCTTCAAATACCACTCAACGGCTTTGCGATTAAAGTTTCGAATTTTGCTGCGTTTGTCATTCTCTGAGATTTCGAGTTAGCGATTTATCGCACGAAACCGATTTGAAGAATTCGAGGTACGATTCGAGTTTATTTTTTGCTGTTAATATCCAAATTGTTGTGTTAGATTCATCATGGATTAGGTTTTTTTTTTTCTCGAATTTGAAGTTTCGATCGAGGCTTGATTAGGAACTTAGACTCTGATGTGAATGTCTTGTTCGTCGATTTGATGCTATCATTCGTTCTTTGTTCGTCGTAAACCTTTGGGTTTGTACCCTTCGTGAATGGATTTATCTGTAGGCATAGCTCTTTCGGTGTTTGACAATTAGGGTTAGGGTTTACGTAATCTTATCTCTTTAGCCTCTCCTACCATATGGCGATTGTTGAACGCTAGATTCCAGTTTTGTGGTACATTTTAATTAGGGTAATAGAATTCAGAGAAAAGTAAGGAACTAATACAATACTCGCTGGGCTTATGAACAGATGGCTCGTACTAAGCAAACAGCTCGTAAGTCCACCGGAGGGAAAGCCCCTAGGAAGCAACTTGCCACAAAGGTACGCCATTGTTTTCGATTTTTCTCTTTATTTTTTCTCTTTTTGTTGCATTTTTTTTGTATGTTCGTCTGAATTGCCTTTGTTTGATTATCTTCTATGTTAAATTAGGCTGCACGTAAGTCTGCCCCAACGACTGGTGGAGTCAAGAAGCCTCATCGTTACCGTCCTGGAACCGTTGCCCTTCGGTATGTAACATTTTATTGGTATTTCATTACATTTAGTACCGATGTTAAAGTAATGAATTATATGATGGACAGTGAGATCCGTAAGTACCAGAAGAGTACTGAGTTGTTGATCAGGAAACTTCCATTCCAGAGGCTTGTTCGTGAGATTGCCCAAGATTTCAAGGTTCCTCCTTTCTTCTTCATTCAAATCCTTAAAGAGATTATCTTTAATAACCCATTAAACTAACGAATCTTGTGATTATTCAGACTGATTTGCGTTTCCAAAGCCACGCAGTCCTTGCACTCCAAGAAGCAGCAGAGGCATATTTGGTGGGTCTTTTTGAGGACACCAATCTATGTGCCATCCATGCCAAAAGGGTCACCATAATGCCAAAGGATATTCAGCTTGCTCGTCGTATTAGGGGTGAGCGTGCTTGATCGAATTAAAAATCAATGCTTTTTCTATGACATGTATGAATGATGATGGTGGGGGATATGGGGGTCTTGTTCTGTTAAGCTGCTGTCTTTGGTTGTGTATGGAAGTAGTAGGGGAGTTAGAGATTGTGTTTCTGACCATAAAAGCTTTGTAGATTTGTGTTTTCTTTTATGTGGTGTGGATTCTTAACACTCTTTTGTTGATCTTCAACTATCTAATTCTCTTTTGATCATATTTATTGTCTTTTATTTTGATAAAATTGAGATAGGTTTTAGTAGAATTTAGGTGGAATTTGAAATATTTGAATTCATAGATTTGGGTATTTTAAAATTGTTATGAATTCGCAAAAGGAATATTTGAATTCGTAGATTTGGGTATTTTAAAATTGTTATGAGTTCGAGAAGAAATATTTGAATTAATAGATGTGGGTGTGGATTATGGTTTGAAATCTCTCACCAATTGGTATTTTCGAGTGGTTATTTATGAAAATATTTTTAATCTATATAAAATTTATAAAAATACTATTTTTGTTATGTTTGAAACGGAATAAAATAAAAATTATCTTATTCGAGTTCAAGTCGATAAAGATTTGCCTTTTCAAGAAATCGAGCTGCTAGGGCCTTAAGAATCTGAATCAAACACAGTACAAATCAATCTTGAGGATAAAAAAAAAATGGGAAAAACATACTGAAATAGACCTGTTTATAATTCTTATAATTTAAACAAGATAGAAGCTAATTACGATATTTTAAAAGGAGATTCAAATGAAAATCATCTTTCCTAGAAGATTAAACCCTAAACCCTAATTCATGAATTAAACCCTAATCCACTCACTGGGCTAAACCCTAAACTCTAGCCCATTAATTTTGATTGGTGAAGATCCAAACAAGAAAGAAAAAAAGGCATATAATACCGTACTGTTCAATTATTATACCTTTTTTTCTCTTTGTTACTTGGGATTTACCGTGAGGAGGAGATTATCGGCGCCGCCACCGGAGTTAAGCTTTTTCCGTCCGGAGTTCTAATATGGGAAGAGGAAGACACAGAGGTCGTTCTCAGAGGAAGCATTTCAAAGACAATCGTGAAAATGTTTGGAAACGTCCCAAATCCGATGATCCCGTTAATTCCGACAACACTGTCCATGCCCCTGCCCCTGCAAACCCTAGCTGGGCACCTTTTATTACAGAGAACCCTGCTTTCGAGGAGTACTACAAGGTATTGTCCATAGTTTGCATCTCTTCAGTTCGTTGTACCGTTGTTCCGATTCAGTGATGGGATTTCATTTCGTATTTGATATCGTATCAGGTTTTTGAAATTGGTTTGAGTTTATCCATGGATCTGATATCGTATTTCTCATGAGTGTGGTGGCAGGAGCAAGGGATAGTAAAACCAGAGGAATGGGATTTGTTCATGGAAGTTCTTCGAAAGCCATTGCCGGCTGCATTTAGGGTTAATTCATAGTATGTTGTTCTTCATTTCTTATATATATTTAGTTCAAAATAGTCATCATATATGTCTCAAGATTGATGGTAAATGTATATTGAAAATGAACATTTTAATTCATATAGTATTGGATTTTCATGTTGAACAATGAGATTAAATTTGATTTCAATTCAATTTCGAGTTGTAAACTCATTGCATTGTCTTTTTCGTTGTATGTTATATTGAAAATGAACTTTTGAATTCATATAGGATTGAATTTTCATGTCGAACAAGGAGATTTAATTTGATTTCGATTCAAATTTGAGTTGTAAACTCATCGCATTGCCTTTTCGCCGTATGTTATATTGAAGATGAACTTTTTAATTCATTTAGGATTGGATTTTCATGTCGAACAATGAGATTTAATTTGATTTCGATTCAAATTTGAGTTGTAAACTCATCGCATTGTCTTTTCGTCGTATATTATATTGAAGATGAACTTTTTAATTCATATAAAATTGGATCTTCACGTCGAACAATGAGATTTAATTTGATTTCGATTCAACTCATCGCATTGTCTTTTTTGTCGTATTTTATGTTTTGTAGTGGCCAATTTTGTGATGGTATTCTATTGAAGCTAGAAAATGACTTCATGAAATCTCTTCAAGCAGAGGTAAATTGATGTTTATGAGTGTCCTAATGGTTACATTGGAAGCTATCAATCTCACTTTGGCATTTTGTTTCCTTTTCAGGCCATAGAGGGCGGTGAATCGGAGGCTATCAAGCCTTTGCCTTGGTACCCGAGGAATCTTGCTTGGCATTCAAACTTTTCTCGTAAGCAAATTAGGAAAGCTCAAACACTTCAGAGGTATATTTGAGTTGCATTAAATGGCCACGAGTTACCTTAGGCTATTAAAGTGAGTTAAGGGCTTGACTGGTGGAAACATTGCGTTTGTGATCGGAGGCGTTTCTGTCGGCGGTTGGTAGCTTTTTGTTTCATTTTATCTGAATGGTGGAATCGTTGCGTTTGGTAGTGATTGCGATTTGAAGCGAATGGTAGAGAACGGTTGCGAATGTGTTTTAAATAAAATTAACAAAATAGACATCATTTGTTAATAAAAGAATTTATTTAAATTTCATTGATTTAATGTATATTTTTTAATTACATTTTCCCAAATATTTTAATCAATTAAAAAATTATTAAAATATTTATTTATACAAATTCATATATATATATATATATGCATAATGGTTTTTTTTTTGTAATTCTCATAAAAGTTGGAGGGTATTTATGTCTTTTTAATCAAAACGCAATCATAGCATTTGCAGACGACTGCGACTCCACCAGTCAAATATAATAGTCTTTAACCCGCTTCCTTGATCGGAAACCTTCATTTAATCTTTTCGGCACATGTGGTTTTGTAGAATTTCATCAATATATGATATGTTACTCTTTGTGGTTTTCAGGTTTCATGAGTTTTTGAAGCTTGAAAATGAAGTTGGAAACATAACCAGACAGGAGGCAGTGAGCATGGTATGTTTAACATTTTATCCGTAATTGTTCGATCTCCATACCTTTCAATTTACAACCATTTACTGTCTTTATCGTGCAGATTCCCCCGCTCTTTCTTGATGTCCACCCCGATCATTTCGTACTTGACAGTAAGTTGAACTTAATACATCTCAATTTTACTCGTAGATATTACAAGTGGCTTTGGATCTAAGAAGTATCTGTTATGAATTCGGGAAGAACTGACTAGCTTTATTGATTCCAAATCAAAAGAACAATTTGGAAGCCTTTGATTCTCGTGTGAGTTCCAACACACGTCCCGTACAAGAACGAGATGATACTGATTGCATACTATTTCCCTTCCCTTCCCCTTTCCCATCTATATAAACCAGTCCGGAAACAAACTTCCAGTTGACAAACCGATTACAAACTAATCTAAAACTACTTGCAGTTCTTTGCTCTTGAAAACCACATGACGTTCGTCTCTCTTCAAATCAAACAATCCGTTTCCTTATGTATACATAGACTGAAAAGGGTTTATGAGTATCCTCTTACTCAAAGCAAGAAATCTCATTGACCATAACACCATCTGTACTCTGGGATAGCATAAGGTTAATGATTACTTATCAAAGGCTTCACTTGATGTGAACAGTGTGTGCGGCTCCTGGTTCGAAAACATTCCAACTGTTAGAGATAATTCATGGATCATCCGAAGCAGGTTCACTACCTAACGGAATGGTTAGTAAACTCATAACTTTTGTAATCTTTTATCATTGTTTCTGGTCGATAAATACGACGCTTCGATTTGTTTCTCTTACAGGTTGTAGCAAATGATGTTGATTTCCAAAGGTCTAATCTTCTTATTCACCAAACGAAAAGAATGTGTACGGCCAACTTAATAGTGACTAACCACGAAGGGCAACAGTTCCCTGGTTGCCGTTTAAATAAGGGTCATTCCCGAGTGTCGGAGAAAGGATTAAACGGAGATTTACACATGAATCAGCTTGTTTTTGATCGTGTTTTATGCGATGTTCCATGTAGCGGTGATGGTACTCTTCGCAAGGCCCCAGACATTTGGCGGAAATGGTGAGAGTATCAGTGGATGGTTATTAGTTACATTGATTGATTTGAGAAAAGATTCTTACTTTTTTTATTTTGATTTCTACTTAGGAATTCTGGAATGGGCAATGGAGTCCATAGTCTACAGGTTTTACTTGCCATGAGAGGTACCATTTCCTAAAATTTCTCAATTGGGATTTCTTTAAATTTGCTTGCTGAATGAATGGCCTGTCGTCATATCATATCCATCAGCCTTATCTCTGCTAAAGGTCGGCGGTAGAATGATTTACTCAACTTGCTCAATGAACCCAGTCGAGGACGAGGCTGTTGTTGCCGAGGTGATTTTCAGTTGCTTAAAATGGCAATTCTGCTAATTCTTGATCTCTTTTCAATATTAATTCATTATATTCCTTAGATTCTGAGGAGATGTGGAGATTCTGTTGAGCTTTTCGATGTCTCAAACGAGCTTCCTCAACTTATTCGAAGACCGGGTCTTAAGTCATGGAAGGTCAGTTATTAGTACATCTATTCTTCTTCACATAAGGCTGGGCATTTCGGTTTGGGTTTTTGAAAACTAAACCTGAATCGGACCTTTTCAGTCCGGGTTCTTTGGGTTTCGATTCGGGTTGTTCAGTTTCGGAGTAATGGAACCAATGAAATCTGAATTCTATTATGTTAATTTGGGTCGGTTTATTCAGGTTATTCGAGTATGGATATTTAGGGTAGTTAGGTTGGGGTTATTCGTATAATTCGGGTCGCTAATTTCAGGTACTTTTGTGTAATTTGATTTCTAACTAAATAACTAATTCGGATTGTTCGAGCTTTTTCGGGTTCTCCCGAAACCGATCTCAAATGAGTTTTGAGTTTTGATCCATACGTGTTCTACGGGTCAGGTTGGGTCGGTTCGGATGCACCATCTTACTACACGTCCTTTGGTCATCTGAACCGACCCGCAGAACTCGTATGGGTCAAAAACTCAAAACTAATTTGAGCCATCGGTTTCAGGAGAACCCGAAAAAGCTCGATGGTCGGTTCGGATGAACCATATTAATTTGTTTCTGTGTGAATTCAGGTGCGTGATAAAGGTGTCTGGTTTACTTCTTACAAAGATGTTCCTAAGTCTCGAAGAAACGGAATTCTTCAGAGCATGTTTCCTTACAAGGACTCAACCGAAAACATACATAACGATGATGCGATCGACGGTAATGATTGCTGTCAAGATCGATGTAATAAAGAAACTGAGATGACGGAATCTGCTGAATCAGTCGAGGAAGTTTCGGATCTTCCCCTCGAACGTTGCATGAGAATACTTCCTCATGATCAGAATACCGGAGCCTTTTTCATCGCCGTCCTTCACAAAATCTCGCCCTTGCCAGGTGAATTTATAGAACAATCAGTGATTTAAACAGTTTGATTGATACGAATTCGTAGTAAGTACGCATCGTTCTTATTAATATGTATGTAAAATTCCCGCAGAATCACAGGAGAACACAAATCCACGCAGAAATTTGTCTACAAGAAACAACGAATCATCGAAAAAGTCTCCAGATGAAGCCCTAGAAGCCTCTGATGCTGCGGATATTGTACCGAAAGAGGCAAAAGGTTCAAAACCCGTATCGAGCCGTGACTTTTCAAGCATCAAAGGTGATGAAGACGATGTCTTAGAACCCGAGAAGAAAATTGCAGACGGAGAAAGCGTACCCGATGATAAAGGATCAAACTTTACAATCACGGGAAGCAAAAGAAAAGTACCGATGCAAGGGAAATGGGTAGGTTTTGATCCCGTTGTTTTCCTGAAAGACGAAACGATAATCAACAGCATCAAGACCTTTTATGGCATCACAGAATCTTTCCCTCTGTATGGTCATCTCGTGACAAGAAATAGCGATACGAGCAGCGTTAAGAGGATTTACTACGTTTCAAAATCAGTTAAAGACGTTTTAGAGCTGAATTTCGCAGTCGGGCAGCAGCTAAAGATCGCCTCCATCGGTCTCAAGATGTTTGTAAGTACACTTTTTCCGCCTTTAAACGTCATTTCTATTGATTAACGGAAACTTATTATGTATAAAAAATCGCAGGAGCGACAATCATCGAGAGAAGGAACAAATGCACCGTGCTCGTTTCGTATATCATCGGAAGGGTTACCGACGATTCTTCCATATATGACCAAACAAATACTTTACGCACCATTGACGGATTTCAAGCATCTTTTGCAATATAAATCAATCAAGTTTTCAGATTTTGTTGATCGAGAACTTGGGCGGAAAGTAGTCGACCTCGCAATGGGATGCTGTGTGGTGATTCTCAACAACGGTGCGTATCGATTTCGATTTTTACTCTCGTGTGCCATAAGATGACTGTTTGATTTGAACCGTGTGGCATTTACTGTTTTACCCTCGACAGGAACTCAGTCCGGGTCTGAACCCGTCAAGGTTGATGCGTCGACGATAGCTGTCGGATGTTGGAGGGGTAAGGCTAGTTTGGGCATTATGGTTGCAGCCACAGATTGCCAGGAGTTGCTTGAGAGATTAAACGATGTTACTCCGAGTGTCGATGGGACCAATGTCGAATCGAGTGACCTTCAAGTCAACTAGGGGTAGGTCAATTACCCGTGAATCTATCCTAACCCGAAAACCCGTTTCGAATCTACGAAACATTATTCGATTCCGAAAACCCATTTTGAATCTGCAAAAAATTACTCGATTCCGAAAACCCGTTTTTGATCCGCGAAAAATTACTCGATTCCGAAAAACCGTTTTGAATCTGCGAAAAATTACTCGATGATCGAAACAGCTTGAAGTCATTGGACATGACACCGAGGTTTGTACTTTTTCTGTTGTGGTTTTGGTAATTTACATACACTGTAATTCTTTCTTGACTTTAGCTTTGGAATTGTCATTTTGATGGATAGTTATTATTTATATTCACTCTTCTAAAAGCAGCCTAGGGGAGCTAGAACTAATACTCTTTTAAATAATGTATTATTTTTAAAAATATTTATAAATAATTTTATCTTATTTTTTTCAGTATTTATACTTGTTAATATTTTTAATTAAATTTGAATGGACATGTGTATTTTGGAATTTACATTTATCTAAGGATGTAAAAATTGAGTCCGGTTCATGGGTTTGCCGAAGTCCGTCCGAAAAATAGTAGACTCAGACCTTAAATATATAGACATGTTTGTATTTGGCTTTCGGGTTCGGGTTTTCAATAAACCCGTACAAATTGGGGTTCGTCCGTCGAGTTTAGACAAATAAAGTCAAAATTACACATCTTTTATTTTCTTTTCCTCTTTCTATCGTGCCTTCTCTTTTTTCGCAGATTTGTTTCTTCATATTTTGTTGCTTCGTCGTCGTCTCTTGTTTCTTCGTCATCCGTTGCTTCATTTCTTTGATGTCGGTTTCTTCGTTTCTTCAACGCCAGTTTCATATTTCTTCGTCTTTGTGTTTTCGCCGCCTTGCTTCTTCATCGATTGCTAGGATTTTTCGTCGGTTCTTTTCGTCGGCTCCTTCATTCCTTCGTCGTCGGCTTGCTTCGTGGCTTCATCGAGTTAGTTCGTTTAATCCTTCGTTGTTTCGTTCCTTTGTTGCTCCTTCATTGATCCGTTCGTTGTTCATTCATTACCCTAGTCGTCTACTCCGGTCGGCTACTCTAGTCATCTCCTTCAGTCGGTTGCTTGGGTCGTCGTTCCTTCGCAGTTTTGGGTGGATCGCATGATGTAGCCTGTAGTTGCTCCTTTGCCTACTGGTCTACTCTCTCTCTTTCATTGTTTCTATTTTTAAAACACTGATTAAATCGCCCTTGGGCCCGCCCGGAACTCGTCGGGTCAGGCCACGAGCCTAATATTTTGGACATGTTAGATTCGAGCCGGGCCGGCTCAAACTCGTGTGTGGCCCGATGAAATCGGGTTCAAGCCAGGTTCGGCCCGGCCCGGTCCGTTTGACACCCCTACATTTATCTTTGGTTATCTACTAGTATTAATTTCCAGTGTTTGCCATCGCTTGTCTGCGTGTGTTTGTCGTCATCCGTCTTTCTTCGTTTGTCGTCGACCATCTTGTCATCTGTTTGCCTCCGTTTGTCGTCGTTCGTCTGCCTGCATTTGTCGTCGTTTGTGCTTCCGTTGTTTTGGTTCATCTGTTTGTCCATTCATCTATTTGTTCGTCTATGATTTGTCAGATCTGAATATTTGATGAATATTCGTTCTTTTATTGATATTTGAATTTATGGATCTACATATTTTTTATTACAAATACAAATAGTAAATCTAGATAGTCGTCGGATACAAATACAAATATTAAATCCAAATATTTTTCGAATACGAATCAATAGTCGAGAATTTGTGGATATTCGTTATTCGCTCATCTCTAATAATTGTACATCTATACATTATTTTTTATATATAGTCTAATTCGATTACACATCTTCTATACCCTCTAGATAATAGGTTATAGTAATCGTTGTCGTCCGACCAACGCCTAACTTTTGCTATTCCAGGAAAGATAGAGCTTGTTTCAATTAAAAACTATCACTCCAAGCCATGCCCAATTATTAAAAAATACAATGAAAAGAATTTGCTACAAAAGTAGAATAGTTTGAACTTTCTCCATAATGAATACTCAATAACACTTTAGCATTTTTACAAAGAGCGCATAAATCTAAAAGCGAGAGCTAGAGAAAGCAATAGCAGAGCGGAGAGAAAGTGTACCGTTCTTGATCCGCAGTGTACCATATATGAACAATGACGAGTGTAGGTTCATCCTTCACTTATTTATTCGTATACTTTTCTAGAATCTTCATCTCCTTGCCGTACTTGTCAAAAGGTACTCATGAAGTCGCCTCTCCTTCCGTCGTGGGAAAGGAAAGTGTGGAACTCAACTCGAATTATAGCTTTAGAATCCGTGCTGGAAAAAAATTCGAAAAACCAAATTGGCCCATGCAGGTCTTAAACCTGCGACATTCGCGTTATTAGCTGTTAAGAACATTACTAAGCAAAAGGCCATACATTTGTTGAATTGATGTAATGTAATATATAAGCCATATTATTAATAACCCAATGATGAAAAACCTTCCATAGTAATAAGTAGGGATGGACACGGGTTGGATATCCGTTTTTAGAGTATTCGAATCCAAACGGGTAGTCTATTTTATGCTCGAAATCGCGAAATACTGAAATTCGAGGTCGGATATCCAAACAATAAATCAGATACTCGCAAGAAGCCAAACCTAGATTTCATTTAATAGAGCATATATTGGTTTAGATATCAAACTCATACCAAACCTAATAATAATAACGTTTTCACAATATATATACTCGAATACCTATTTGCAACATGCATCTTCATATCCAATCAAAATTCTAGGGGCAAAAGACCAAATCAAATCAACTAATTCACAATAACACTTTGGCATTTCTACAAAGAGCACATAAATCTAAAAGCGAGAGCTAGAGAAAGCAATAGCAGAGAGGAGAGAAAGCGTACCGTTCTTGATTCGTAGTATCCCATATACGAACAATGACGAGTGTAGGTTCACCCTTCACTCACTTATTTGTATACTTTTCTAGAATCTCTATCTCAAAGGTATTCTTGAGGTCGTCTCTCCTTCCCTCCCGGAAAAGGATAGAGTGTGGAACTCAACTCCAATTATAGCTTTAGAATCCGTGCTGGAAAAAAATTCATAAAACTAAATTGGCCCATGCAGGTCTCGAACCTGCGACCTTCGCGTTAACCAACTGAGCTAATAGGCCATACATTTATTGACTTGATGTAATGTAATATATAAGCCATATGATAAATAACCCAATGATAAAAAAACTCCAAATGATCATTTAAGAAGTGATTCTCTTTATTAGTAATTATCAGTGTTTGTATCGAAAATTCAAATAAAATAAAAATTAGATATTTGTCTTCCTATGTTTGTCGTCGTTCGTCTGTCTACGTTTTTCGTCGTCTTTGCTTCAATTGTTTGTGGATCATTTGTTTGTCCATTCGTCTATTTGTTCGTCAATGATTTGTCAAATCCGAATATTTGATGAATATTCGTTCTTTTATCGATATTTGAATTTATGGATCTACATATTTACGATTACAAATAGTAAATCTAGATATTCTTCAAATACGTATAAATAATAAATCTGAATATTTTGTCGAATATGAATCAATAGTTGAAAATTTGTGGATATTCGTTATTCTCCCATCTCTAATAATTGTATATCTATACATTATTTTTATATATATAGTCTAATTCGATTACACGTCATTTATACGCTCTAGATAGCAGGTTATAGGTAATCGTTGCCATCCGACCAACGCCTATTTTTTGCTATTCGAGGAAATATAGAGCTTATTCAATAATCTCGCGATTAGTATTGCTCATGCCACATGCATCTTCAAATCTAATCAAAATTCTTGGGGCAAAAGACCAGTTCGAATCAAGTAATTCTCAATAACACTTTGGCAGTTCTCCAAAGAGCACATAAATCTAAAAGCGAGAGCTAGAGAAAGCAATAGAAGAGGGGAGAGAAACTGTACCGTTCTTGATCCGCAGTGTTCCATATATGAACAATGACGAGTGTAGGTTCACACTTCACTTATTCGTATACTTTTCTAGAATCTCCATCTCCTTGTCGTACTTGTCAAAAGGTACCTCTCCTTTTCTCTCGGGAAAGGATAGAGTGTGGCACGTAACTCCAATTATAGCTTTAGAATCCGTGCTGAAAAAAAAAATCATAAAACTAAAATTGGCCCATGCAGGTCTCGAACCTGCGACCTTCGCGTTATTAGCACGACGCTCTAACCAACTAATAGGCCATACATTTGTTGACTTGATGTATTGTAATATATAAGCCATATTATTAATAACCCAATAATAAAAAACACTTCATAGTAAGAAGTAGGGGTAAACACGGGTCGGATCCCGGTTTTTTTAGGGTATTTGAATCCAAAAGGGTAGTCTATTTTGTGCTCGAACTCGCGAAATACTGATATTCGAGACTCGGATATCCCAAAAATAAATTAGATACTCGCGAGATGCCGAATCCAAATTTCTTTAATAGAGAAAATATTGGTTCAGATATTCAACTCATATCAAATCTAACAATAATAGTATTTTCATATAATATATACTCGAATACCAATTTGTGAAAGTGAATAACCCAAAATCGAACGCACAAATCTAACAATTTTATTAATCAAACTTGAACCCATGGATTCGAATATTTTTTCTCAGATCGATCGTGTATTTTGGTCAATCTTGCTATGAAGAGATGTCAAACAAAGATTATATATGTTTCCCGAAGTGAGGCAGAATAATGTAGAGTTCTACAAAACGCAGTTCAACGGTGTTATACAATTCTCTCGAGTTGAAGATTCGTCGATACAACAGATCTTCGAGTACATAGGTTCATGAATACGCCATTTTAAAGTATACATACTTCAGTCAAGCCGCGATTTCTCCTTTTGTTCGGTAGGAGATGCCTCTGAAGTTTAACTTGACTCGGGTTGCGATTTCTTCTCTTGTTCGTTAGGAGGAGGTACGTCTTTTCGTTCGGATTTTTCATCTTCTTGTTTAGACGGGACACAAGGTCTCCAAACGGTTTCTCGTCCGATATCCATGAGTGATATTCCTTTGACCGTTAACTCCGCTCTAATCTCATCACTTCTCGCAAACTCTTTGTTTTTCCGAGCTTTTGTCCTTTCTTCGATCATTCGTGATATATCTTCTTCTTCCATTCCTGCCCTTACCAATGCTTTTTGCTTCAACTCTTTCAGAAACTATTCAGTTCATTACAAATGAATCACTCAAAAGGGATGCAAATCGGTTATGCTTAATAATCAAAAGATACAACACTCTAATTAATCGTATTACCTCGCCATAGCTGAGGTCCGATAACAAGCCAAGGACATCGAGAATTTCCCTCGCTGTTTTTTCAACTTCCGAGAGGGAAAGAATTAGTGATACCCGTTGCTTCTGTTGCATTTTCTGAAAATTGAAAAACATTGGCATTCTTACAACTAAAATAGATAACACCATATTAAACTTTATCAAGGAAACACAAAAATGATCAGCACACCAACCTTTTTTTTATTTTAATAGAAATTTGGTGTACGGTTTTATATAAAGAAATCAATAAAATGTGTAATGTTGAGGGTAGACCAAATCTTGATAATGTGAATATTCTGGTATATATTGAATAGTCTATAAAAGAAAAAATATATTGTGAAGTAAAAAAAATAATAATAGAGAATATTATATTATACATAAGATATATTTAATTTTAGAATATAATATAGAGATTACACATGAAAGGATAGTGCGACAAAAGAATATAATTTACGAAATATAGCAATATTTGAGGATGAGTTTTCACGCATGTGTTTCAATCCAATTCTTTTTCGGTTTTAGGTATCATTATAAACAAATTGCATTATTCGTTTACATTACAACTTATAAATCTATTGTTCAAATTTATACATTGAAAATTTTATTTCGTGCGTTTGTATTGCCTCGTATGTATATCAAATCTAAACAGGTCATTGAAATGCATAAATATGCAGCTAAAGTTTCACATCAGATGCAAGAAGAGACGGAAAATGGGTCGATCACATACCTTAAGCTTTCCTAATGAACTGTTGATGAATTTCAATGCATCTTGGAACGCACCCGTTAGTATATGGGCGGTATTCAAATCATCCGACATTTTAGCTTCGAATTCACTTTTCAGCTTCTCAATGATTTCCTTTGCTTCTGATGTTAGTTGAGCCTTTCCACCATCTTTAGCCATGGATTCACGATATGGCATCAGAGCATCAACGAGATCTTGTAAAGTCTAACGTTACAAATCCGAAGTTAGAATCTTTTTATTTCATATGTTCTTCTGTAAAACATAACGAAATGGTAACTTTTCAATTTGATATTCGAAGTTAAGTTGGAAATTAATGATACCTGGTAAATGTAAAATAAAGCATCCGATGAATTCTCCAGCTGCCAGAGAGAATAATTTAACGGAGATCGATATTGTACACTGATTAAGAAGTGTCTCAGTGTCAACGGATGGTATCTACCAGTGATCTACAGAAAATGAACAACAAAAAACTGATAATTCTGATATCATTGATCAAAAGAACATATTTCAGAAATGTTTAATATTAAACAGAAGGAACTTACATCTCGAATTGTGAAAAAATTGCCCAATGATTTTGACATCTTCTCATTATTATTCGTGACATGCCCGTTATGTAACCAGTACGCCACGCCACTGTTCTCACAAGCGGCACAAGACTGTGCAATTTCGTTCTCGTGATGAGGAAATATCAGATCAATGCCACCACCATGAATATCAAATCTTGGAGATAGATAATGGGCACTCATTGCACTGCATTCTATGTGCCACCCAGGTCTTCCCCGACCCCAAGGACTTTCCCAGTGTGGCTCACCGGGTTTTGCAGCCTGCATCGTTTAGTAAATTGATGCGATTCAAAATTAAACAATTATTAACCTAAACTACCCGCAAATGCACAGCACGTATGTAGTACCCTAAACCCTAAGCATCTCTGAAATCATGTGAGAAATACGTATTAAAACGAGACGATCATGAATATAAGTACATGCCTAATGCATAAGTGAGCAATTACAACTCCAAGCCTCTATGTACACTTTCAGCGGAAAGGATCTCTAAAATCATGTGAGAAATACGTATTAAAACGAGAGGATCATAAATATAAGTACATGCCTAATGCATAAGTGAGCAATTACAACTCCAAGCCTCTATGTACACTTTCAGACGAAAGGTAAAAAAAGAAATCAAATTTTAAACCTTCCATAGGGCAAAGTCAGCTGGGTTACGCTTTCTTGAGTCAACAGCAACACGTTCACCAGCTCTTGTATGCTCCAGCTTTTGTCCAGATAAACGACCATAATTTGGTGACTTATCAACAGAGAAGAACACATCACCATCTACTACATACCCACAATCTTTCTCAATGATCTGAATCGAACAAGAACACAGATCATACACTTTATGAAAGGATTTAACCTTTTTAATACTCTAATAACAAAATATTACATCTTCCAATCATATTCAAAGGTCCAGATAAAAACAAATAAAATAGCAAGGTATTTGATCAAGCCAACAGACCTTTTCTATCATCTCTATAATATGATCCATATGGTCGCTGACACGAGGTTGGTGGGTGGGAACAAGGCATTGAAGAGCACCCATATCAATAAGATATTCTTCACAATATCTATTACTCAAATCTAATGGGTTTTCCCCACGCTCATTAGCACGCTTGATTATCTGTCACAAATCCAGAATCCAGAATTTAGAATGTTAAGAACATTACTAAGCAAAAGTTGAAATCAGCCAGTCGCAAACAAATATGTCAGTCAGTTGCAAGAGGAGAACAATGTAGGAGTTTATTTGCCCTTAAGGGAAAAGCCATAAGGTCTTCTGCAAACATTTGAACAGCTGAATTTCAACTATCATTTAAAAACACAAAAAAAAATGATGATTGATACAAAAAAGGCTGATGTCATAAATTCAAAAACTAAGAAGATGATTTTAATGATCATACCTTGTCATCAACATCTGTAAAATTCCTGACAAATGTAACTTCATAGCCCAAATGCAGTAAGTATCTGCACAATCGGTAAAACGCTATAAAATGTTACAAGTCTAAGAGGATTCCTTCAACTAAAATGCACTGCTTTCATTTCTCTGTACATATTTTTGATCCATATGAATCATTCAAATTCTCTATTAATCGTCTTTAATTATGAACCAAAATTGAAATTGGGATTTATAATCATAAATATTGATCAACAATCCTACAGCTCCAATTACATAATTAATTTAGCAACAAACGCAGCACAGGATCTAAATTTCCGTAAAATCAACGTAAAACTTATGAGCTCCAATCAGATAAAAAAAATCTCCTAAAAAACACACAGATCCCCCGTTAATGAGGATCCAAAGGATTGAAAATGCGAGAAGAAACGGACCTGTAAAGGACGTCGAAGGAAACAGCAGCACGAGCGTGGCCAAGATGGCTAAAATCGTAGGCGGTAATACCACATACATACATGCCGACTTTACCTGGCTCGATCGGCTTGAAAACCTCCTTCTGCTGCGTCATCGTATTGTACACCTTCAAATCCACCTTGTTCACCTCCATCTCCAGCGCCGATCAAACAGCACGACCGATAACGCCTCCGCTAAATACACACTCGAAAGCAATCAACGTTACGCAGCGCCGGTGAAATGAAAACCCTAATGCTTTCTGAAACGCGAAGCGAGGAGAGGCGGATTCTCTGTTCGCCGGCGTATTTCTGTTACCGTGGAGCCCAAGTGAGCGATGGAGAACAATGGTTTAACACAAAGCCCAGCCCACCTTGACATTATTAAAAGTTCTAGGGCTCTGAAAAATATATATATATATATATATTATTTTTACACATAAATATAGAGTTAATAGAATAATTTGACCATAAAAAAAATATTTAATTAAATATTGCGAAATAAACAAAAAAAATAGGATATTTTACAATTAATATATAATACGGTGTCAAATATAAATTCAGATATTAGATCTCAAAAATAGTTTAAGAATTTTGAGAATGTGCAATAACTTATAAGAAAAGTTTACAATTTATATTCGTATATTAGAAAATATAAATATAATAGTCTTTTTACGTTAAATTCATTTTTAGAATGTAAATGTTATAAATAGAAATTAAAATAGTAGAATATTGACATTATAATGAATCAGGTTTAATACATATCAAATATTATAATTTATAAGTTATGATTATCCAACTATATATATAAAAAAAAGTCTATGACTGATATGTATGTATACATATATATATATATAAAGATGTAAAGTTAGTTAATGGTGGACCTCTCGAGGAGAACCACACACAGAACGATCAGAGCAAACCACCTGGTTCATCAATGGCGGTCTACTGTTACCACCCCATGGCTCTCTGCTTCTCTTCTTCTTCTTCTTCCTTCGTGGCCTTTCCTCGTCTCCCTACGTTGCCGCTGTCTTTCAAGCCAACCATTAGAGTTTCTCCGACGTCTACTAGGTTTTCGGTTTCGGCGTCGTCGCGATCTCTGGAAGCTCTGATATTCGATTGCGATGGTGTGATTTTGGAATCTGAGGATTTACACCGTCAGGCTTACAACGACGCTTTCGCTCACTTCAATGTTCGTAGTCCTCCTTCTCTGTCTGCATCCCTAGTTTGGAGCACTGAATTCTACGACGTGTTTCAAAATCAGGTCGGCGGCGGAAAACCTAAAATGCGATGGTTGGTTCTCTCTCTCTCTCTCTCTCTCTCTCTCTCTGGTTTTTGCTCTTGGTTGAATGATTTTGTTCCTGTACTTGTCGAAGGTACTTCAAGGAGCATGGTTGGCCAACGTCGACCATATTTGATTCTCCTCCAGAAAATGACGAGAATCGAGCCGAGTTAATCGATATTCTTCAGGTCACTAATTCAATTGAGTGTTCTACATTATCGTTCATCTGAATTTTGAATTTAGCACCGAATTTCTTATATATACTGAACTCAGATAGGTTTTCCAGGACTGGAAAACAGAGAGATACAAAGAAATCATCAAATCTGGAACTGTAAGTAACATTCAAATACCAATACTCAATGAGAACCATCACAATCATCTCTGCTTTTGCTTCAGGTGGAACCAAGACCTGGTGTTTTGAGGCTCATGGATGAAGCCAAAGCTGCCGTAAGAACATTGATCATCTTGATTTCTTCACACTCTTTTGCTTACTCATTTTGGCTTCATTGAAGAACCATTTATTGGTTCTTGATTTTCACCTATTATAACTGGTAGGGAAAATTGTTGGCTGTATGTTCAGCAGCAACTAAGAGCTCAGTTATATTATGTCTTGAGAATCTCATAGGCATTGTGAGTCTCTCTTTTCTTCAGTCTCTTAATTCTCCTTGACATTGAGATATCAGTATTATGTTGATTGATTTCATCGATCTTTATCGATTTGTTTCTTTCATTGTTACCCTCATAGGAGCGTTTCCAAGGACTCGATTGCTTCCTTGCAGGTGATTTGTTTTGCTCTCTATATATTCTCGAATATTCAAATCTATTAAAGGATACAATACTGTGATTATCACGAATATATTCTTCGAAATCTCATTTAATAGGGAATATAGCATAAAAATATCCAACTATTTTATTTTAGTCTATAAAACATGAATTATTATTTTCAATCTAAAAAAACTCAAATTTATATTTTTTTGCCTTAAAAACACTAACTTTTTTTCTTAAATTGATAAATTTGTGTTTGTTAGATAAACTTAAAAATTTGTGTTTGTTAGATAAACTTAAAAATTCAAAGAATTAAAATATGATTTAGTGTTTTTGTTTGTGTATGAATATGATTAATTTGATAAGTTTGTATTTTTTTGACAAAATGTAAAAATTTTACGTCCAAAGTAATATTTTGTGTTTTAGTGTTTTTAAGGGAAAAAAATAAATTTGGGCTTTTTTAGGTTAAAGATAATAATTCATGTTTTATAGGCTAAAATAAAATATTTTTATGTTATATTCCTCTTTTAATACTACCAAGATATTCTCCAATATTACTACCCAAGTGGTAATTATAATATTTTTCTTCGTTTGATACTGTCTATGTATATAAGAAAGTAAGAGAATTCATTCGAAATCTTATAATCAATCAATGAAGATGTAGTCTTGTAATTGGTCTTCGAATTCAAACCCATTTGAAGATTGTATTTGCTACAGGGGACGATGTTAAGGAGAAAAAGCCCGATCCATTGATCTATATAACAGCTGCTAAGGTATCTAAATCGAAACTTGATATACATATATATATATATATATATATATATATATAATAAACAACCAAATCAGACATTAAGATCTGAACATTGCGATAATTATACAGAAGCTTGGTGTTTCAGAGAAAGACTGTTTGGTAATAGAAGACAGTGTGATAGGCCTGCAGGTAGATTATGCTCATTATTAACCAATGATTCAAACTTGGGTTTTCTTTTTTCCATATGAGAATGCTCATTTAATTAATCTATACCGATAGATTTAATTAATCAATCTTGATCGATTTATGATTTATCCACGACCAATACTAACAATTTCAATTTTCTTATATAGGCAGCTACAAAAGCTGGAATGTCATGTGTTATTACATACACCTCTTCAACCTCTCAACAGGTCTGCCAAATCTTATATATATATATATATATACACAACAATAATCCTTTTTTTTTTGTCCATATTAATCTAATATGTATAATTTGATTTTGAAACAGGATTTTAAAGATGCCATAGCTGTTTACCCTGATCTAAGCAATGTGAGGTAAGTTTTACAAGAACCTTATTGTTCTTTCTCCTTCCACGGTTTAATCTTGACCGTTTATTTTTTTTTATTTTTTTAACGTCAATGAAGATTACAAGACTTGGAAAGTTTGCTTCAAATCGAGGTTGCTTCTAAATAGATTTCTTTTATTTGTTTCTTGAGAACAAAAACATTGAAAGCTCACTTGTCTGTTTTATTTATAGATTTATTAATATCTAAAAATATGATTAAATTGTTTAATTTGATTTATTATACAACAAGGGGTGGTGGCGCAGTTGGCTAGCGCGTAGGTCTCATAGCTGTTGAGTGATCCTGAGGTCGAGAGTTCGAGCCTCTCTCACCCCATTATTTTTTATTTAATGGTAATATAAAGAATATTTGAAATTTATTATGGATTTATATGGTAATAATTTCATATGTTTCATTAAAAAATAGTTTAAATTTATGTATATAGCCAATATTCACACCATTTACTATGGTATTGATTGTGTTAGTACAATTTTGCAATTAACACGAGGCTCAATGTCTAATCTATGTTTATATACTAATAAAACTTGTTTTTTTAATAATTATATTTTTCTATATCACTCAAAATCATTAATAATATTGTATCATAATTTATAATAACGAATATAAAATTATAGATTTATGATTAAATCTCATTTTTTCTTTTTGTATTATTTTATTTATTTAAATAATCTTAAAAAATAAAAAGATGTTTAAACCATCTAAATAAATTTTTATATCACTTAATAATTATCAAATATCTTAAAAGAATTTAAAAATCGAAATGACAATTTATACGGTTCTAAAACAGTACAATTTAGGCAAGTAGTAACCTCTAGTTTCAGTGAACCATAAAATAAAAAAATAAAAAAATATAAAATACCCATTTCGAACATTTAATTCCATAAAAGAAAAAGAATATCATAGATAATTCAAATTGGAGCAAGTTTTAAAAAGGACAAAAAAAAACAAAACTATAGAGGCATATAGCAGAAGTCTTCTTCCACTGTTTTCCTCCGCAGTAACACCACCAAGCAAGTAAAGATATGACGTCGTAATTCACATGTAAGCAAGTAAAAATATGACGTCATAATTCATAGGAATTAAAAAAAAGACAAAAACTCAACTATCTTCTGCTATTAGCTGCTGTCTTGTTCTTACTCAAATCAGCCAATTCCTCAATCAATTTCTTTTCTTCTTTACTCAATCCTTTAGGAATTTCCACTTGTACCCTCACTAACTGATCACCTCTCAAATTACTCTTATTCAACACCGGAACTCCCTTTTTCGCCATCACCAACGTCGTATTCGGCTGAGTCCCCGCCGGAATCTTCAAATCCACCATTCCATCCACCGTCGGAACCTTCACCGTCGTCCCTAATATCGCCTCTATATACGATATCTTACAAGTATACAGTATATTCACATCGTCCCGTCTCAACACATCATCAGGAATCACTTCTATTACCACAAACAAATCACCCGCCGACCCTCCTTTTCTTCCCGCATTACCCTCGCCCCGTACCCTCAATCTACTCCCCGAATCCACCCCGCCCGGTACCTTTAAACTTATCCGTTTCATTCTTCGCACACGTCCGTCCCCTGAACATGTATTACACGGCGTTGAGATTTCTCCCGTCCCTTGACACGATGAACATGTCATGACCTGTTGAAATACCCCTAATGGCGTCCTGGCTGATGACACTACTTGACCTTGTCCATTACAAGTACTACATTTTGTTGGCTTCGTTCCCGGTTTTGCCCCTGACCCGTTACACGTACCGCAATTTTCAAGTCGTGATATTTCAATCTCTTTTTCAACCCCGAAAACCGCTTCTTTAAAGTTTAACATAACTGTGTAATACTCATCTTCCCCGTCGATTGCTCTATTCCTTGAACCTCTTCCCATTCCACCCATTCCCATACCGCCCATGCCTTCGAACAATGACTCGAATAGATCAAACGGATTACTAAAATCCTATCGATTGAAATTACGAAAAAAAAGTAATTAGAATGTGTTAATAACGATGATAAAATCGATATTTCATTGTTTTAATAACGTACGTACCCCCGTCCCCATATCTATCGTATAAAGATCTTTTCTCATCATCTGATAATACCTGCAAAACAATCGACACAATTACTAAAACCAAATCTTACGATTTCGAAATCTATCGTATAAATATCTTCACCTCGTAAGCGTTACTTATTTCTTTGAACTTCTGTTCCGCCCCCGGATCCCTGCAGGCCATAGAAAGTTAGGTTCGATTATAATGAATGGATATACGAAAATACACTTCAACCCTATCTTTCCACCCGCATTATATCGTCATCGCCTCATAAGAGGATAACATACTTTCCCCGTGGATCGAACAGATTAAAGTGTATTTTTTTATCCAGTTCTTGCGTTAAATAACACGAAAATTTCAATCTTTACGGTTACAACGAGTTACAATATCAACATAATAAGCTTTCAACTTTGATTTTTTCAATCTGTTCTA
The DNA here is from genome assembly GCA_036759665.1 of Gynandropsis gynandra. NCBI lineage: Eukaryota > Viridiplantae > Streptophyta > Magnoliopsida > Brassicales > Cleomaceae > Gynandropsis > Gynandropsis gynandra. Next base: position 294,352 of record CM071874.1, on the reverse strand, counting down.
AGCAAATATTCACCCGAAAGCCCTCTTGTTAGATAAATCCAATCAGAACGGCTAATGAATTATTTACTAATATATCCAATGTAAATACCTTCACAGGGTAAATGGATTAAGTCTACGTTTCACTTACTTGTTGACGTCCGGATGGTAATTTCTAGCTAGCTTCCGATAAGCTGAAAAAAAAAATCATTTTTTTACCTTAAGACCACGAGATACTCGAAAAGAACTTCAAAATAATGAAATTATATTAGTACGATTCGTCAAAATCATACGCATTAAAAGTCTATAGTTTTAAGAGAATAGCATATGGAAATGTTTGAAAATTTTTTACTCATTCGTCGTGAATGAACTTATGAGATTTATGTAGGAGTGTAAAATGAGTTGGCTCGGCTCAGCTCGCCAAAAAATGAGCTGGCTCAACTCGGTTCGTTTTCAAACGAGCTAGAAAATTCCAGCTCAGTTCAACTCGCCTTTAATTCGTCTAAAAACGAACTGACTCGTGAGTTAAACTATTTAAGTTAAAATAATTGTACTATATTAATATTATATATTTTTCTTAGACAAATCAAATAAAATATATAAATCATAAAAACAGTAATTTGAATACAAAGTTATTAAATATAAAAAGTACTAATTAGAAAATAAATCTATCGAAAATTAAATAAAATATCGAACATATAAACATATTTTTTAATAATAGTTATTAAAATATTTTATTCTTTATTTATTAATACAATTATATTAATATTAATTTAATAGAAAAATAATAATATTATTATTATATGTAAATAATATATTATTTTTTTTAAATAATATTTAATAAATGCAAAGAATATGTATAATATGTACAAATAGGAAAATATGTGTTTTTGTATTCAGCTCGTCGCCTAAGCTCTACTTCGTTTTCGGATCAGCTCCTCAGCTTTTTTTTTTAAACGAGCTGGAAAATACCTAGCTCGGCTCGTTCAAATATGATTCGAACTAGAGCTGGCTCGCGAGCCAGCACCCCTAGATTTATGTATAACCCCCAAAGCCAATCATATACAATCTTTCATCGAAAACCCTTTTCTTTTTTCTTATGAAAACATATACATATCGAGAGAAAAAAGGTTTTACGTATACATATATACATATATCTTTGAAGGGAAATGCATAATACATACCACTTTTAATCTCTGATTTGGTTGCATTTTTTGAAACTCCGAGGACAGAATAGAAATCCTAGAATCGAAACGCAACCACACGAGTAAATGCGTGACCCAAAAAGTCTCACGAGAGATAAAGAAACGTCGTTTTAATATTTAGAGAAAAAAAGGAAAATGTGTACTCACAGCATCAGCTCTAACAGTGAAACGAGCCCCTCTACGATGATGTAAATTTTGAGATAAGCTTCTCATAGATAAGAACGGTAAGGAACCGCCTGCAAACATACTCGACTTTGATGCTCTTAAACAACTTATTTCGCTTGTTGAACTGAAAATTTTGTCAACATAATGTTGAATTAGATCTCAAATATCATATATCACTCTAAAGAAAACTTATTTTTAGGAAATCATCAAAACCCTTAAACAAAAAATCGATAACTACTCTATTGTCGTTCTATCCTAAACAAAACTAATATGGCATGCCTTTTGTCAAATATGGGTATGTGTCTAACTAATCTCAAAAGCTAGCTCAAGAGTTTAAGATTGTCCAATACCATATATATGAGTCCAAAGTTCATGCCTTAGTCGAGGTGAGACAACTTATCATAACAGTTTCCTTCACGACCAAACCCGGTCTTGGAGCGTGGGCATCGCAATCGGGACCCAACGTCGGTATATTCAAATCGGGATGAACCAGAATATGATATTATATCAAATATGGGTTGGGCTTAATTAATCCCAAAAACTAGCTCAAAAGTTTAGGATTTTCCAATACCATATATATGAATTCAAAATTCATGTCCTAGTCGATGTGAGACATCTTATCATAACACTACCCCTCACGACCAAACTCAGTCCTGAAACGTGGACATTACAATCGGGGTCCAATATCAGTATATTCAAATCGGGACAAACTAAACTATAATACTATGTCAAATATGGGTTAAGCTTAATTAATCCCAAAAACTAACTCAAGGAGTTTAGGATTGTCCAGTACCATATATGAGTCCAAAGTTCATGTTCTAGTCGATGTGGTACAACTTATCATAACACCCCTCACGACCAAACTCAATCCTGGAGCGTGGAATCACAATCGGGGCCCAACATCGATATATTCAAAACGAGACAAACCAGACTATGATATTATGACAAATATGGGTCCGTTCTAACTAATCCAAAACTAGTTCAAGAGTTTAGGATTACTCAGAGTATCGTCCAAAGTTCATGTCCTGGCCATTGTGGGATAACTTATTTTTTCGAAGGACTTACAGCCATGAATAAGTAAAAGCCAATTGATCTAAATATCACTGTGTAAATACTTAATTTACCTGACTTGATAGGCAGATTTCACTCTGCTTGGATAAAATGATCTCACTTGAAACTGAGGACGAATACCCCATTGAGCAACAAATGAACTTCCAAATTGTATAAGAGCCATTCAATTCAATCAAAATATGTCCCTGAAACTTCAAATTAAAATAGCAAAACCCTCAAAATTTATATGTAAATCAACAAAAATTGTAAGCAGATGCAATATTTATCCTTCAATACACAGTACAAGCAGTAAATTGAACTCGGAATGGACACACAAAGAGTCCAGGTTCATCGAAAACAAGTCATACCCATTACAAAACACATGAATATTTCACCATTTGAACGAAAAAAACTTAAACTTACTCAAGAAATTCGAAGAAAAAACAAGGGTATCAGTCAAGGGAAACCTAAAATTACAAAAAGGGATGAATTAGGGCATCGATAGAGGAATCAAATTCATAGAAAGATTACCTAAATCTATTCAAATCCTCGTCTGTTTCACTCTTTTTCCTTAGAGAGAAGAGAGTGAGAGACTTCGCAGAGAAGTGTTAGCGGTAGACGAAGGATGAGGCTGCTGCTTCTCTCTGCTTTTTGCTCATTGGAGAGAAATACATACACGATGGTTTTCAGTAGAGCTTTATTCCTCTGAAACGCGACTCTTTTTCGTTTCGGTGTGTTACAAATTTTGAACCGTTGGATTTAGTTTGTGCGGTTGAGATTTCCCCTAAGGCAAACCAAACGTCCTCGGTTAATATAATTTTTAAATTTTCTAATTATACCACTAAATTACATTATAATGTTAAGTATGGGGGCTAATATATTTTATTATCATAATTAAAACTCTTAGAGGGCGCGGTACAATATGCTACCACCAATAAATAAATGTGTTAATAGTTATAATTCGTCGTAATATTGTGATTGAATGCATTCGAAAATTAGTGATTTGATTCTTGGATATATAAATTTTCACGTATTGAATGGAACTATTATTATTGTTTGGAGATATTTAAAAAATGTTTGTTATATTTCAAAAATACCATTTGGGATGCATTTACAATTAAAATTAGGGTTTACAACGATACATTTAAAAACTATACAAAAAAAAAATAACCAAAAAAATAACCAACTTATTGCTACAGATTTTTAATGTCAAAATGTTACAAAATTATGATTAGAAACTTGTAATCAAATAGTCACAATTGCAATATGGTAACGATTTTTTCTAATATTGTGATCGAATATATGATTAATCACTAACATAGTTATTACATTTTGAATGTCTAATGAAGATACGTACAAATTAAATTAAATAAACATATAAGAAATGTATTAGATAAATATAGATTGAAAATTTTAAAAACAAGATTTTCGATGAAAAAGTTATGTATTTTTTAAAGATATACAGTAAAGAAAAAAGTGATTACAATTATTTAAACAGTTTATGATATACTTTCAAACGGATAGATCCGGTCCGAATCCAGTTTTGGTTCAATGAAAACGGGTTCAGGTCGGCCCCGATCGAAATCAAAAGGGTTTAATTTTAGGTATGCAATTTGGTCCAATGGACAGTCCACGGTTTGGAGTCCACGGTTTGGAATCGACGAAACATATATTCTCACTACTCACTCAGGTTATCCAATTTACAAAAGAAACACGAAAAACTCACTATATATACAAGGTTTTTCTACAGAACGTGCTTAATTCTAAGTTTCTTTATTGATAACAAACAATTTCAACCTATTCACGGTGAATCTGATATCGATTTCAAGCTACTTAAGCGAATCTGATGTTGATTTCAAGCTATTGTTGGCAAATCTGATGTGGTGTGGGAGAAGAGTAATTTTTGCTCCATAGGAAAGACGCAAATTGAGATGCTTTAGAGAAGATTGAAAATTATCGATTAAAGAACAATGGTAATATGAGGTTATCAATACTATAAGGGTAGATTTGAAGTTGAGATTTTAGGGAAGGATATGATTGAAGTCCTAATAGCATACCAAGTGTATTTTTTATTTTTCCTCGAGATGGACCTTATTTCTTTGAAATCAGTATTGTATTATTAGGGGAGAATGCGAAATTGTTGACATTTATAATATATATATATATATTATTTTTTATTCATATATCAATCTCCAGATACACTTGTTTTGTCTTACAATGCATTCGAGAATACCGTAGTTAACTCCCTGAGTTACACCTTGAACATGAAAACCTAAGTTAAAAAGCACACGATCTACTAGTTCTAGCAATCCCCTCCACACACTAAAGCAATTCTCCAATGATCTTTTTTCTGTCCCTAAGAGTATATCTAACAATTTACTCAATGTTTGGTTCACCCTAAGAGTATCTCCCTGAGTTACATCCTCCTTTTATAGATGTCGTTTTTAACTACACTTATCGAAAATCTAAGAACACCTTATCCGAAATTTCAACACACCAAGTTGTTTCATGACCAAGTCAAATTCAATACACTTTCAACAATATTTGATTAAGTCCACTCTCCAAGACTCTCAACAACCATTGATCAAGTATATTCCCGAAGACTCTCAACAACTTGAAACAAACACATAACAACTTTCCTAATTAAATTATATTTCAAATATTAACAATCTTCCCTTTGAAGTTCTGATAACGCAAACTCAGACTTGTGCATAAAAATATAAGAACATTAATCAAACATAATCAAGCACACTCATCCCAGGTCGTTAAGTCATTCATATTTTCATGCTTTGATCACCATATATCCAATGCTAGAACCTTCATTTTCTCCCCATGTTTGTGTGATCAGATAATCAAAATCAATAAAGATTAGTCACACATATATATTGAACCAATTTAAATATCGATCATTGATTTTTCTTGCCAGGGTTCTAAAACTTGGCGTTCTTCCATATCTTTAAAAAGAAATTCAAAAATCCTTTAAATGTATATATCTATTCCCTTCATCTTTTTATTTCTTTTGCCCTTAAAAAATGTTCAACAATTTTTTTCTTTTTAAACCATATTTAATAAAATCAAGGGCAAATAAATAAGAGAAACAAAAGTAAATTTTAGAGTTAGCTTTTCTGTTTAAGTGTACTTAACCTATCACCTGATTCACTCAACAATCTTTAGTACACTTATGTGCCAACTTTTCTTTTTCTTTTATTCTTTTTCTCTTCCTTTTCTTTTCATTTTCTTTCCTTTTTTTGTGTTCTCTACTTCTAGGATGTTATTTAGACAAACTTTTCTTCAGGTAAGACATTCATAGATTACCTTTTCTTAGGATACTCTTATGTTCCATTTGAATCATAACGAAGTATTTAAGCATAAATTTAGCTTTGTGCCTTAGGACGTTACACAACTGAATTTGAATGTCTCTAAACTTAGACCCAAGCAATATATTCATACCAACCTCTTTTTTAAAAAAATTATAATTTTTTTTTTTTATCCATCGAGTTATTAGAGAAGTAAGAGAACTAAAACTTTTACGTCAAACATTGAATCTCGCAAAAATAAGTTTGCTAGCAAATATGTACTTCAATAAAACTTAAACGACCTTGATAAACCAAGTACAAATAAACATATCTTTAGCTCCAAAAATTATACTCACTTGCTTATATACATTGTCATCATTTTATCTCAAGTCAATTTAAACAGTTAGGACTAGTGAACATAATTGCTTAGGGTTCACAAATTCTAAGTGAGTTTTCCAACATTCGATTTTTGTTTCTTTTCTTTTAACCTTTCCAAAAAGATGATTCATTCTAACTTCTTTATCGACCTCAAATTGTTTGCACACATCAAGATTATCAAGACTTACTTTAGGAATACCTTGAACGAAATTTGAATCTGCAAATTTTACCAAAGTTTGATAATCTTTTGTCGCTTTCAAACTCCTTTGTTTAGCTCTCCACGCATAGCAATTGTTTGATAATCGCAGACCTGAAAGAATACACTGAATTCCGGACGACTTAGGGACCGACCGACAGTCCCCAAATTTAGGGACGGATTTGGGACTGTTTTATTAATCCGTCTGGAATTAGTCCCTAATCCGTCCCTAAATTTAGGGACGGATGCTTCAGTCCGCAAATGCAGTCCCGAAATCCGAATTTTCTTGTAGTGTAAATCAGTTTCAGAACTAACAACAAATTGAAATCGAAGAAGATAGCTAAAAATGGAGAATAAATTAAATCAACATATTCCTATGTTCGACAACGATCACCGGCACGACAGCAAACCAAATGAAAAAACACGGGGTGGAAAAAGAGAATGTTAGATAATTAGGTTTCTTTAGTTATATTCATAGCATGACGGGTCAATCTAATTTTGTGCGGACTTTTTAAAAGGTCGAGTCCGAAAGTCCACTTACATTCGGATCTATTATTTTAAGATCCGGACTTGTTATTTTCGGACGGATTTCAGGTAAATTCACGGGATGGTTTGCATTTTGACACTCATATTTCAAATGAAATTTTTATTATAAGATAAGAGTTTTACAAGGGATCAAAGGCTCGATTGGACTTGGATAAAAGCTTGCCGATAATAATCTTATTATCGGAATTTTACCAAATTGAGGACCAAAAATTATTTAAAATTTAAAAAAAAGAAATGAAAAGAAAGGGAGACACAATCCAAGTATCTCCAAATCGGACATGATCTGACCCAAAACTAGACCAAACATTGGGTTATACAATATTTATATAAACAAATATTAATATATATATATATATATACATACACACATCCTCGCCGTCTCAGTTGGTCGACGGGTAAAGATGATGGGCCAACCTCGGTTCACCGACCATGACCAATGGCTTAGCCAAGAACATGTCATGACTCGATTCCACAAGCTCAACACGCGTCTCTCCCTCCGGCAACTTCCATGTAAACCCTTGAAGAAGCCTGGCGAACAACATGGTCGTTATAGCCGTCCCGAGCGCCGGAGCCGCACAACCTCGGCGACCCGTACTAAAGGAAATGAACCTAAGGTCGTTCTCAATCAAAGTCACCTCAGAACACTCGTTAAGATGTCTCTCCGGCTTAAAGCTAAGTGGATCGGACCAAACTTTGGGGTTGCGACCAAGGCCGTAACGGCTAAGTAAGACTTGACTTCCCTTGGGAATGTGATAGCCTGCAACTGTCGTATCACAGAGTGCCACGTGTGGAAGGTTAAAGGCCGCGACCGGGTGAAGACGGAAGGCTTCACGAAGACAAGCTTTAATGTAGTTAAGTTTTGGAATGTCGGATTCTTGTACAAGTCTGTCTTTTCCCACGACCCGGTCGATCTCTTCCATGGCTTTTTGAAGGATCTCTGGTTTATTTACCATTTCTGCCATCGCCCATTCCACAGCGTTGGATGGATTGTCTGGGGCCGCCATTACAAGTTCCTGTAGATAAAATCATTTGAATTATAGTTTAGCTATACGTCACAATTAGCTTTAGTCATTTCGGTTTTCGGTTCGTATTTCGGTTCGAATATAATGGGTATGAATTATTCGGGTTTTAAACAACATTAATCAAATGATAACTAGATTTAAATCGTTTTGGTTCGGTTTGGATGTACAATGATTTGGTTCAGTTATATCAATAAAATATTGTAACCCAAATAAAAACTGAACTCTAATTTGTTTGGTTATTATTCGATTATTTCGATTTTACCAAATATTTTATCATATAAAATTACAAATAAATAATATTATTCGAAATGTTTTCAAATAATTCATATATTTTAAAAAATATAATATATGATTATTTAAATTTGATTAATTATATTAGATAAATATTCATTTGATAAATATCATTTATCCGTAAGTAATCGGTTATCCACGATTATTCAGTCAATAATCAAACCAAATCCATTAGGGTTTTTTAACTTTTATATTCAATCGTTTATTTTATCTATACTCAAACCGATCTGAACGACCATAATTCGGTTCGGTTTGGTTTTATATAACCGAACCGAAAGCCCTAATCACAATAATTATATATATAGTACGCTAAACGACGTCGTATTTACCTTGAGTGTAGGTTTGATCTCATCGGGGGTCAACAATGGCTTCCCATCTTGATCCTTCAAAGAGATGAAAACATCAAGAAAGTCTTCAACTTGAGTTTTCTTTCCTTCTCTCCATAGCTTAAACCTCTCATCCACAATCGGGTCGTGATATTTATCCATAATACCACTTGCCCTTTTCATTATCTTCTCATGACCATTCAAATCAAGTCCGGTTAACCATGGAAGAAAATCCGATATACAAAACGCAAACGTAAAACCAAGTCCATCAAACATGGCTTCCATATGTTCAATGTCTTCATCAGTCGGTCCACCGTCTACCGCCATTTTTCCCGATCCAAACGTCCGCGTCCCGAAGAAAAGCTTCTTAATGACATTTCCACAGTAATGTCTAGTCAGTACACGGAAATCAACCGGGGTCGCGTCCTTGACCATGTTGTAAAGCCAGGCCGTCAAGTGATCGGTTTCTTCGGCTCTTTTGTCGTGAAGCCACCGGTGTCTCGCCGGACAAACGATCTCCGTCATCACTATTTTTCTCATTTTCTTAAATTGTTCTCCAAATGGTGTAATAACACATGTCTTGTATCCATTAGAGAGAATCTTTTGAGCATACGACATAGGTCGCGATGCAAAGATCGCGTCCTGTTGCTTAAACATCTCACGAGCAATAAGAGGACACGTGACAGGGATCACGTGAGTGTTCCCTAATCGAACACATGCAATCTCTGTGTTATGTTGCTTCATGAGACTATGGAGCCACCGGAAAACAGGTCGGTTTTTTAGCATCGTCGGAATCATCCCAACCACCGGCCATCCGGTAGGTCCCGGCGGCAATGGAAGCTTCTTAGATTCCTTCTTCGGTGATTTCAATTTCTTAAAGACAATAACCAAAACTAACACCATAAGAGCTTGAAGAGTTGTAAGAACATATGAGATTGAGTTAGTTGAAGACATGTCGGAAATCTCTTTGGGATGTGAAGAATTTAAGGCTAAGTTATTCATACTTCTTTGAAGAAAGAAGAAACTGGTTATTTTAAGACTGTCTCACCTTTCTATTTATAACCTTGTCGATGTTATTGTGAAATTACTATATTACCCCTTTAGAGGAAGAAGAGAGGAAATTATAAATATTCGTTTTGGTCCATTTTGGAATTTTTAGTCGACTATGTGAGATAAGATATTATTATAATAATTTATTTAATATTTTTTACATTTTAAAATGTTTTTATTGGTGACCTGCCAAAATCCCTCGTGTTATAAATGCATGTAAAACAGCAATCATAAGTCTTCAATTTTTTTTATTCATACAATACCTAATTAAAACTCCAACGTTATTATTAAATGACCTTAATATTTAGTTATTTAACTTTGGTATCGGTTTTTATTATATATAAATAAATGTAATCAAGGGTACCAAAAGTTTCATTGTACTAATTAATGAATCGTGTAAATGTTCATGATAATTCTATAATCAAAATGCAATCTTGATTTAAATATAGTTATGTTCAAGATACTAAATAAAACTATAGGTTATTTTTCTTCATGAACTGATATATCATGTAGAGGATATTGATTTTTAAAAATGTAAAAAATAATTAATTAAATTGTAAAAAATACAAACAAGGAATTTTATTTTTATTTTTTTGGGTACAGTTTCACCTGCCAAAATGGCTCGTGGAAATTGATGTGGGAAGAGGGAATTACTTACCAATTAGTGGGACCCACGAAGCTTATACGATGTCGTTTAACGTATATGACTAAACACAAAAAAAATTAAGAAAAAAAAAAACAGTTGCACTTCGTTATATGCATGTTTCACGTTTTGTTATATTAGGGTTCCTCATGGAATACGCACGTGTTAAATTATAGATCATTAGTGAAAACCATATCTAAAGCTTACCCAAATAATAAAACAGTAACTATATAGTTTACATGTATATATATGTTATGATAAGTTGTCCCACATAGGCTAGGACATGAACCTTAGGACTTGTATATATGGTGTTGGGCAACCCTAAACTCTTGAGCTAGCTTTTGGGATTAGTTAGGCCCAACCCATATTTGACATGGTATCAGAGTCCGGTTCGTCCCGATTTGAATATACCGATGTTGGGCCCCCGATTGTGATGTCCACGCTCCAGGATTGAGCCTGGGCGTGAGGGGGAGTGTTATGATAAGTTGTCCCACATAGGCTAGGACATGAACCTTGGGACTTGTATATATGGTGTTGGGCAACCCTAAACTCTTGAGCTAGCTTTTGGGATTAGTTAGGCCCAGCCCATATTTGACAGAATATATATATAACTACGTATAAATACATTTTTTGTATATCATAAACAATATAGCATATGTATAGTAAATACATTGCATTGTTCAAATAATTTAGATTCATTTTTGTATAAAAATTGAGTCACGTGGGAGACAGTATTTTAATTGCATATTGAATCATTAAACATTCGTGGGGTATATTTTTTTTTCCTTAGTATAACATTCGGTGCATTTATTATATAATGTTTTTCATGACCATGATTTCAATTTAATTGCATGTTTTCGACATCCTAAAAGATGAATTGAATTTTTTTTAGGGTTTTCGTAAATGATTAACATTTTGTATATTCATAGCTGGAACATTATAAGAAAAATAGGGTTATATATTTGAAGATATTTTCAATGTGTCACTATGTTATATTGTTTTCATTGGTTATTATGATATGTGTTATTAATTTATTTATAACTAATTGGATAATCTTTCTTAATTAGTTTTGAATTGAATTAGATCATTTACATTTGATACAATTTTAAACTATCATTTTACATTATGCTAAAAGGTGTTGAGAATCAACAATTTTAAGCCTGTGAAAGATGTGTAATTCTATTAATGAATGTGTAAGAAAAGAGGTAAATTTTATCTATTGACAAATGCCACTACAAATTATAATATATATAACCATAATAAATAAAATAATAATGATATATTCTTTAACAATTTTAGGAACCCTACATTTGGTTTATTTTTTTATTAGGTTAGAATTCCACTACGAAATTATTAATATATATAACACTCAATCGATAATAAATAAAATAATAATGAAATATTCCATACAATTTTAGGAACTCTACATATATTACGTCAAATTCTATATGCATGCATATATCTTCACGTCAAACCATGGATTTCATGCCGTCGTGCATATATATATATATATATGCACATTTACATATATGTATGACCAATGAAAATATATACACAAAAGTAGTTACTTTCAAAGAACCGCCAGCACGAGTCTAATTATAAAACTAGTCAGCTTCAATAATAGTATTTACATATATATGTGCTTTATTTTCAGATTTTATAGACTATATATATAAATCAATCAACATTATTAGCTACATTAAATCATCATTTTTTGTGCATTATTTTTTTTTCATTATTAATATTATTTGATAGTAGGAAAATTTGGTCAAATTAAAAGAGACCGTAACCGGTCAAATAGCGACATACAAATACAAGTCAACATAGACTAATAGTGATGATAATATAATTACTAATTAATTTTATTTTATGTGTACCTACCAACCTACCAATTTCAAAGATCATGCACGTGATATACCATCAGTATATAGTAACTATTTTCGAGGCAATAAAAATAAAATAAAATTGAAAATTAAATGAAATTAATAAGATAAATTTGTATATTATAAAATCTAACACTCATATATAATATATATAATATACATGCAAATTTATATTTTGATTTATTCATTCATTATCGGGAATTTATTGTATACATCTTATGGAAATTCAAAGAGTTGAATATGTTTTCTCAAATTCAGACCTTAATTGTAAAATATGAGTTGGGCCTAACTAATCCCAAAAGCTAGTTCAGGAGTTTAGGGTTGTCCAACACCATATATATGAGTCTCATAGTTCATGTCCTAGCCGATGTGGGATAACATATCATAACACTCCTCCTCACGCCCAGGCTCGATCCTGGAGCGTGGACATCGCAATCGGGGGCCCAACATCGGTATATTCAAATCGGGACGAACCGGGCTCAGATACCATATCAAATATGGGTTGGGCCTAACTAATCCCAAAAACTAGCTCAAGAGTTTAGGGTTGCCCAACACCATATATATGAGTCTCATAGTTCATGTCCTAACCGATGTGAGACAACATATCATAACATTAATAATAACGAAGTTTGATTATTAATTTCTGACCTTAATAATAACGAAGTTTGGTTATCAAGGTGCAGTGAGAATATTTAAAAAATGTAAATAAATTAATTTAATATATACAATATTTTTTAAAATCTAAATTCGACATCTAGTTTTGGATTGGATGGATATTTTCATTGAATGGATATTTATTTTACCTGATTATATTTTTCTATAATTTCTTATAAATATCAAAATATATATCTTTTCACATAAAATATCTAGAGTATTTAAATTTGAAAGCTCGCTTATAATATATATATATATAATATATATATTATATGAATCATACGACAATATAGGAAATGTACACTTAAAATCTCGGCAATAAATTAACATTTCAATAGATAGAATACGACGAATATTCGATTATTATAATATGTTTCCCTTTACAACCTTAGATATATATATATAGTGTATTTATAGTTGTATATATGTATGTATGTGTATATATATTAAGTTTTCTTTTAACATATGATTGTTTTCCTCCTATTTTACCTTATTCTGATATTATGGAGCAATACCGGTGTATTATTGGAGGAATTGACAATCGAAATTTATATTTCTTTTTTGCCAACTGCCAAGGTAGATGTGTAATCACATTTACAAATTACAATAAATATATATATATATATATATATGATAAATTGGAACGTGCTCCAACTACCAAATCCCACCTATCAGATTTCTCATCATTCCAATATTCTAAATTTGAAATATTTTAGATTAATTAAATTATGGTATAAATTTAAATTTATATGTAAATATATGGTTAAAATTAAAATTAAAATTTAGAATATAAGATATATTTTTAGACGGTTGAGATAATCTGTTTTAAGTTTATAACCATAGCAATTTATAAATACACTTTGCTTCGAGAAAAAAAATAGACGGCGACTAAATAGTTTCAGTGAAAATTAAAGGTTTTATTTTATGTGAATATAATTTTGTCGTGAAGTAACTATATATTTACATGGTGTAATGTATTTAATATGGAAGTATTTTTAATTAATGCTGAGCCGAAATTCACTCTTTTTTTTTTCTTTTCTAAATACACGTCTTGATTAAATAAAATGTCAAAGTTGGTAAATAGATTTACTAAAAATAATATATATTAGATTTTCAACGCAAAATACTGTTAGAAAATTAGCTTTACATGATTATGTTTAAAAATTACGAGTTTCCTTTGGATAAAGAAAGAAGAAAAAAACTAATTTTGTCGTTAATTTTATATTTGTATCGACCTAAAGTGAGAATACTTCAATTATTGGGCTAAAAATGAATCTCCCAAATTGACGTAAGATTATTTTGTTGTTTGCGGATGTAATTATATTCGATAAAACATAATTAGCTTAATTACTATTGGAATCTTTCATTGGTTTGACGTGTTATAATTATATATATATATATTACATAGTAATTTTTTTTAAAATAAAAATAAAAGAGATGAAAGCGAATAAAATGTTCTCATTGAATTAACCTCGTGCGAATAATATTGAGTTTGTACATGACTTATAAGCAAATGATTTATGAAAAATACAAGTTAATCCTTGTACAAACGATTATATATTTTTTACATTTGTAATAAAATACAATGGAATAATATTTAGAAAGACAAAAAAGTGAATTATAGAAATAGTATGTAGGCGGATTTTATTATATAAAAAAATGGAGTCGCCTCAACAAACAAATTATAATTATATTCATATATAAAATATAATCACTGGTACCCACAAACCGAACCCTAATAATATGGAGAAAACGACATCGCATTACAACCGAAGGTGGGGAATACATATATATATATATTATATATTTATCATACAAATAAATATATATTAGCCCCTAAGATAACCTTTGTTATCAAGATAAGATATAATTGTCTCTGCCATCTGACGAGGGGAAGAAGAATAACAGTCTCCACTGTGTTTCAGCACTATCTGTAAATATATATATTTTATAATAATTAATATACTTTATATATATATATATAAATGGATGAAAGTATATATATATATATATATATTGAATAACTCAAAGACTATACGAACCTCACAGTTCAACGGCGGCTCGTATGGATCGTCGATTCCAGTGAACCCTGCCAATACGACTCACCATAAATAAACTATGTTATATACGTGTAAAAAAAAAGAATAATTGATTTACGCTAACATTTATAATTATTCAATAATTAATTATCAATGATTAATGTATTACTCTATTAAGAAAACAAAATATTACACTCTTTTATTTGTAAATTATAAACTAAATATTAATATTAGAATATTTGAAGTGTAAGACAATATATTATAATGGAAAGTGATAAAAGATAAAATTATTTTTATTCAAAATAATGAAGTTAGCGGAGAAAATTGTTGAAAAATAACAACAAAAGGAAAAAGAATAATGAACAGATTTTTTTTCAATTTGTAATGTTATTATTTTGTGTTTTTTGAAGAGTTCTTTTATATGAGGGATTTGGTTCTTTTTGTAATTTTAAAAAATGTTATAATTCTTTAATAGTCAATAAATTTTTCTTTTATCGTTCGTCTATGGACGTATATACTTTGTCGAATCATATAAAAAATCGATATCTAATTTTTATATTTTATCATATCTATTTTATTATTTAACAATTATTTATCTATGATTAATACTAATACTAATAATATAGTCTGTTAAATATTAAATAGATATGAATATAAAATAATTTAAATCCAGTTTAATAATTTAATATAATTGTTTTATATTATATATGTATACAAATATAATTTATGTAGATTACCTTTGATCTTGCCGGCCCGAGCGAGTTTGTACAAACCCTTTGGATCTCTTGCTTCGCACACTTGCAGAGGCACGTCCATAAATACCTTAATAACAATTATAATATAATAAAATCATTATCCCTAATTATTATAATTTCAAATTAATTAAGTTAAATAATATTCATTTTAAATAATAATAACAATAAAATTTATCTTACTTCGATAAAATCTCCCTCTGGTAACAACGACCGACACGAGTCTCTGTCCCTACGGTACGGCGAAATCAAACTGGCAATACAAATAACTCCCACATCGGCAAATAGCTTAGCTACCTCCCCTGAAAAACCAAACACCTAAACCGGGTTAACCGAAATCCGGTTATTGTCCGGTTATTTGATGGTGGTATTAGCGTACCGATTCTGCGTATATTTTCGGTACGGTCGTCTGCCTTGAAGGTAAGGTCACGGTTAAGGCCGTGTCTGACGTTATCACCGTCAAGAGTGTAACTAAGTTTGCCTCTTTCATATAATGCTTTGCTTAGGGCACAAGCAACTGTGCTTTTCCCTAAAATGTTTAAAAATATTAATCTTTATTAATTATCTTCTCTGTTTTACAATGTCTAATATCTTAAAAAAGCTTGCAATATCCTTGATTTGGAAACAAATAAAATAATGAATTAATAAAAATAATATAAAAACGAGTTTATATTTAACTAAATTAGAACTAAATATATACGAATTTAACGTTGTATTTATATAAATATGAATTTGAGTCTAATTAATCTAAAAAAACTAATTTAATCCAATATTATATGTAAAAATCTAAAATTCATGTCATATTCGTTCAGATTTGGTCCTTAAATATAAACATTGTAATTGGGAGACCAATATCGTATATTCAAATCAAAACGAATTAATATTTATACCATAACAAATATTAGAATACGTATAACTAATACCAAAAACTAAATCAATATAACACTATCTATCATATTAAAATTCAACTATTTCAAATGGGCTTGGATATTAATTAAACCAAAAACTTAATAAAAAAAATTACAAAGATTTTAAACTATATATATAAATCATCCATTCATAATTTTTTTTTAGCAACATAAGAAGATAATAGAGAGCAACCTAAGAACATAAGAGAAAGGACAAACATAATGTCTCTTAGAGACTCTCTTCATCAACTAATCAATCAAGAAAAACATATATATATATATATACATACACAAATACGTATACATATATATACATATATATATATAAAGAGGATTAAGATTGAAAGCACCTGAGCCGCTGAGACCAGTGATCCAAATGACACAGCCTTTTTGCTGAAGCAATTGCTGTCTGTCACATCTGCAGATGGAATTCTCATGCCATACGATATTCGTTGCCTTCCGTTTGATTTCTGTCTCCTCTGTTCACATTATATATATATATATATTCAGACATATATATGTATATGTATAATGTCTATATTCAAGCTACTATTAAATATCCGATTTACCCTAATCGTATATGGTAACATTGAGTTTTCGTTGAGTTTACCCTAATCGTATACAGACATTTTTCTTTTTTTTTTACCTAATTTGCATAAATTAAACCATTATTGTCGGTTTCTAAAGGAAACCCAGAAGTTTTAACCACGAAAATATTAAAACTTGGAATGAAAAAATGAATCATAATTAACAAATTGCGAAGAACGATAAGAGATATATATATATATAGAGAGAGAGAGAGAAAGATATATATATGTATAGAGAGAGAGAGAACCTGAAAGGGCGGGGAAATCAGCGGTGAGAGAAGCGTTGACGGAGACGTTAACGGCGGAGATGGGATGAAGAGAGGAAGATTTCGTGACTAATTTAGGGTTATCGGCGGAATTCGAAGGCGGAAGCTTCACGAAGCCACCGTCGATGGACGGATGAGATCGGTCGGAGCCGGTGAAGGAACAAGAAATGGACGGTCGAGATGCTCTCATTACCAAACCCTCCATGGGAAAAAAAAAGCTGATCTAAACAGAGCAGCTGATGGAATCAAATCGGAGGGAAAAAAAATGATGAGTTCTTTGGGATTTTAACGGTGACGGTTATATATAGAGTTTGTATATAATTGTACGTATTTATATATACATACACATTCTTAAATTTATATGTATTGATTAAGGTGGTATAATTTTTATATATGTGTGTGGAATCTGAGAAAGGAAAACCGGTGAGTGGCTTACCGACAATATATATATATATATATATATATATATACTCCACGAGAAACACATGATCTTATTCAGCCCACCAAAAACTATTAATTTCGTATTACTCTTAAAATTATTTTATTTATATTTTGTTATATAAATTCCATTTTATTAGAAAAATATTTTATATTTTTATTAAATTTATTATATATATTTTTATTTTTAATTGATTTGTTAGGATTTAGACGTTGTAAATATCTTATAATGAGTTTAATAAACAAACAAACAAATATTTATTTCAATTGTTTTAAATTTATATGGCATCTGAAATTTTTATTCGTCTAGTAAGACTGCATAAGAACAAATAATATGATATGTTATCTCATAAATCGATATGATATAAAATTTTGAATTATATATATTGTATTGAATAATTTATATTTAATGGAAAGTATTAAATATTATCTAATACGGCCTTTATACATATTTTTATAATGAATTAAATCGTATACCTACAATATTATCTTAGATGGTTGGTTTAATTGATAAATAAATAATACAAATATATCTCATTTATTTTTAAAATTTATATTCGTAATAGTTGATATTAGATTGCGAGGGAAATATAATAATGGATCATATGAGTAAGTTTGAAATAGTTAAAAGATTCGCATTCGCTTCATTAAAAAATCTACAACGTTAATATTTTAATTAGAATTATTAAATATGCATTACCAGATTAGAGTTATTGCAAATTCATATAATTTTTTAACCTTTACATATATATATATATATTGGTGTATATATATTTGTATATTATATAAGGCTTTGGTCAATCTTCCTCAGTCATATATTTATTTTATTTCAACGAGATTTCGAGTTTCTATTTTGACCAATGATATTTTTTTTGTCCAAATCTCGGTATGTGTGATAGAGATTTTTCTGAAATTAAATATTTTATTTTTATTAATGAATATAAAAATTGACCGGTGCCATGCGAGGGAAAATACTATATTTTGGTACAAAATAAATATGGAAATATATTTAAAAGTTTATAGGATATATATAATTAAATATAATGGTTATATACATTTACAATTTAACTGTGTTCGTTTATTTTATTTACGTTATAAAAAATTTGTTATTCGTAATATTTTATATACATCTTAATTCATTTAAATACTACATAATATTCACTCAATACATTCTAAATAAAATTGTGAATATTATTAATATATAATCAAGAAGAGACAAAAAGATGTGTGACCATATCAAGTCAAGTATGTGACTTCTCCACCTACCAACCTACCCAAATACTCACTTATGAGACCATGTGATTTATAAGCCACATTACTTATTACTCTTCTAATTATTAAAAAAATTTCAATTCCCTAGAAAATTTGATACAATATTTAGATTCCCTTCATTTATATAGTTGCATGTATTACTTACTAAACAAAGATTAATATTTTTTTATTTGTATTTAAATAAAATCGAATTTCAACATTATTATCTAATTTATACTAAAACACAAGTCATTATAAACACTGACTGGTTTCACAACCATTAACTTTTTTTAGTTTCAATCTTTGAGCCATTGGTACATATTGCAAAAGAGGATTGATTTACAACCGTTGATTCCTCCTTAAGATAGAACCAATATATATATATATATATATATCTATAATGTAATTATCTTTTTAACTTGTATATATATGTATGTATATATGTACGTTTGGGCCAGAATTATTATGGGCCTTTTAGAAACGTAATGGACAAACGTTGTCAGGCCCAGTTCACGTGTTATGTTGTGTCTCTTTAATATGAACCAAAAATCCTCCCACCTAACCAAAATATTCGAAATATTCGTATTCACACCAAATATTAAAATATTTTAATATTCGGTGATACAAATATAAATATAAATATTTAAAATAAAATATTCGAAAAATACAAATACAAATAATAGATTCAAATATGTAAACTATTCGTATTCGTAATTATTAAATATAAAATTTTATTAATATCCAGATACATATATAACAAAGTTATTTTAATGATTAAATTAGAAATAAAAACATTATTAGTTTTCTTTAAAAATTTATTCTATAAATATATACAGACAAATATACAATATATTTATGATTGACGGACTAAAATATCAAATATTTTAAAATAACTAATATTATTGAAGATTTAATTTATATAGATTCTAATCCAAATGAGTTAGATAATGTTATAGAGACATTATAATATATGAAAAAATACAGAACTCTTTAAATATATATTTTTTTCCGAATTTTATTTTAGTGTATAATCTAACAATTCATTTCATTATTTTAGGTGAATTGACGGTATTCGTAGAATCATCCACGAAATTAAACTTAAATGAACGATGTAGAGATAAATGTGAAGATTTGGTATTTTGTTTTATTTATATTATGTATATTTACATATTTGTGTGATTTGAATTTTAGTTTTAGATTATATTTGATGATTATTGGTTTTTTCTTTAACTTTTTATAAATATTTTATACATTAAAAAAATTTAGGTTCAGATACGAATATTCGTATATCCGAAAAATATTCATATTTACAAATATATAAATTTACAAATACAAATACAAATAATAAATTTAGATATTCGCCGAATACTAATACAAATAGTCGGATATTCACAAATATTCGTTATTTGCCCAACCTTACTGATTTGCATTTAGATGTCACCCTACTAAAATACTTTCCCATGCATTTCGAACGTTTTCGAAGATAACATAGATCATTTGGATCACAAAAATCAAAATATCAATATTATAAAGATAAGAAGTTATTTTTTTAGAAATAATAAAATTGAACCACTAATAACATATCAAATGTATTTTTTAATTCTAAACCATTTTATTTCGATTTAATTTCTAAAATAAAATTTAGCAACCGCCCATTTTTTTTTTGATCCACGAGTCTACCAAAAAAAAAAAGACCACAACAAAGTCTATATCTTTAGTTGTTTGAGGAGAACTGCTAAAGTTAACGAAGAGGATTCAATGAATTTTCCGACCAAAGCTTTGATTTTGCAGTCTGCAGCCTCATCCATCAAACGATGATCTTCACGACCATCATCCATTTCTTCTTCCGCAAGTAAATGTGGAGGAACTTTGATTTCTTCTTCCGCAAGTAAATGTGGAGTAACTTTGATTTCTTCTTCCGCAAGTAAATGAGGAGGAACTTGGATTTCTTCAGAATCTTGATTTTCCCATTCTTCTATGTTAAGACCCCATCGACCATAATCCACTCCTGCCATTGCTAATGCTTCCATTGAAACCGCCATTACCTGCAAAGTTTTAACCTAAAAATCCTCACTTTTTTTTTTCTGCAATGGAGAAAGTACATATGGGTATATATATAGGGATGTACGGACGTACTTATTCTCATGGGCTTCACGGGATTTGCATACAAATCAACCGTTGAATTGAATTGTGTGTACTTTGAACGAAATTGAGAAAATCTTAATTAGAAATATGTAATGCGTGATGGGTTTTTCTTTATGATCATATTTAAAGAAAAAAGAATAACATTCTCGTGATTCTCTATTAGCAATTGGAATTCATCTTTCATAGGCGTCTTTGTGATTCAAGCCATGACGTAAACATATACCCATTTCCCATTTGTAGCTTTCCAAATCATCCAAGAACTCAGAATTGATTTCAAATTTAAGAAATCAGAACTGAGAGTTACCTGTTGATTCTTCGTTCGTGGATTCAGTTATGCAAATCCGAGAAATCCTCTCTTCGTTTGGTAAGATGCACCAATTCGGTGATTGTACGGCTCTCAGCCACCGGAAATCATCCACATTTGCCCAGCTTTTTGTTTCTTCTTCCAGTGTTGCTTTCTTTAGATCTTCCTCAATTTCTTCGTATTCCAAACAGTACGGACCGAATCTTACCTCGTTGCTGTCTTCGATTATGGGGCGACTCCTTACTCTCAGGTAGAAATCGTTCTTCCTAGCGTGGTGGATTCTGATCTGATGCGAGGCCACCACGAAGATGCATTCCTCTACGTCGTCGATCAGAATCGAGCCTATCACCGGACCAGTGAAGACCTTGCAGTTCCTCAATCGGTGAATAAAAAGAGCATTTACGGTTCCTATCAATCTGACTTCACAGGAAACAAGATCGGCCAATGTGAATTCTCCGACTGAAGAGTCTCTGAAATTCTTCACCAGAATCTCGTTGTGCTTGTTTCTGAATCCCGGAGAATCACGAACAGGGAGTTTGGAAGGTAAAACGGTATCCGATTTCTGAACCTCCGGTTCTTTGGGTTCCGACTTTCTGGAAGATGTTTTGTTCTTAAATGAAAACTTCTTCTTCGGTACCAACTCGCCGGAGAGACTCTCGAGGTTCTGCTTGAGATCCGAAATGAATTTAAGAGACGATCGAACCTCGTATGAAGGGAGGAAATAAGAATTCTCGGCGAGAAGCTTCTCGAGATCGGAAATCGCGAAGGAGATCTCAGCGAGGTCCGATTTAACCTTTGAAGGATCGTCGGAGGAAGAGAGAACTCGTAACTCAGCGATTCGGGACTCGATGGATCGCTTGGACTCGGCGAATCGGGAGAGGAAGGAGGAGGTGGACTCGAGCGAGGATAACGACGATGATGTGACCGGAGAGTCAGATTTCCGAGCTTGATGACGAGCGGAGAGGCGTTCGAGCATTTCATGGTGCTTCTTCTGCAACGCCGGATCTAGGGTTTCGCTCGAGAACCCATTCGGCTTCGGGTCGTCGGCTTCTTCCATTGTTTCTCTGTGACAGTGACGTCGTTATGTGACGGAAAAGGTTTTTACTCGGTTTTGAACTGAAACAGTGACTTAAACGACGTCGTTTAGGGTTCATGAATATTGAAATTTAATATTTGTCCGAAAAGATGTAATTCTTATTCATATCGACCCCAATATTTTGTTTCAGATCAAAATCACCCAACCATGAATTCTCTAATTAATTGTATACAGTCAAATTTGGATAATTTAGTTCCAAATAACGAAGAAAGTCTAAATTTATAATTTTTAAAGTATATATAAATAATTTATATTACAAGTATATATATATATATTATTATTTGTCTAGAAGTTTAGATTGTTCAAAATATTAAAAATATAAAAGAAAGAGGGAAAAGTGTATAGATTCGTTGTACTTTATAAAATTCGAGAATATAGAACAAGTAAAATATTTTCATCCACTTAAAAATAATTCCAATTGGAGAAATGTATGATAAAGATTGGTCAGGTCAATAACGTGACATTATGAATATAATTTTCTTTTAAAATATCTGCAGGCTTATTTATTCTTTAGTATATAAATTCATTTTGCTATTTTAAAACCATGTTAAAATAATGTATTATTTTTCAGTAAATTTAATAAATGAAAATGTTTGCCATATAGTCAATGCAATTAATCCTTAATTTAATTAATTTTAAGAGAAAATAACAACCTGTGGGTCTCTCTGAAATGGGAAAAATAAAATAATAAAAAAAACCTTTTTTTTGTTTATTTAGTTGGGAGCCAATCGACGCCATTGATTGAAATCCTGAATTCTCCGAGCAAATCACGACAGATTCGAGCGATTAGAGACGCGGGGACAGTCCCTGCAGAGATAATCGGAGTCGAATCGGATCGATAACGGTGCTGCGGAAGGTGGTTTTAGGGCTAATGGGCGCCGCGGGCTCAAAACTCGAGAAAGCTCTCGGCGACCAGTTTCCTGAAGGCGAACGCTACTTCGGCTTCGAGAATTTCGGCAATACTTGCTACTGTAACAGCGTTTTGCAGGTATTGTTTCTTGATCATCGTTTTTCGCTTGTGATTTTCTGATTGGTTTGTTCGAACTGATCGATTTTTATGTGGAAATTGCATTGAGGTTTTTGAAAGATTATTCAAATTGTATGTACTATGTGATTCGTGGTTCCTGCGAAATCTTCATGTTGCTTTGAGGTTCTAGAGCAATTTGTAGTCATGGTTCATTGTTTTGAACGTTCTGATATATGCACTGTGATTCATCGGAGAATCTACATGAACTTGAGGTAAAATTGTATGCATCTTGGCCATGCTGAATTATGCTTAATCACCAAATTTTGAAATCTGGATTGTTCCATAGATCATAAGCATTTTTAAGAAAACATGATATTATTTCAAATCTGATAGCTGTAATTTTGGTCAATGTTAGATCTCTGTTTGCACCAAGCTTATACATGAATTTCTAGAGCTGGAAGAATGCTTTTTACTGAATAACTTTATCATCATCATCATCAACATCATCATCATCATCATCATAATCATAATCATCATTCATTGTTAAGTTCATATTTCACATGTTCCCTTGTGCAGGCTCTCTATTTCTGTGTCCCCTTTCGTGAACAATTGCTTGAATACTACGCAAATAACAAAAGCCTTACTGATGCTGAAGAGAATCTCTTGACATGCTTGGCAGACTTATTTTCACAGGTGATAATAATAATAATAATAATAATAATATTTTATAACAAAAGTGCGATAAATGATGAGAAATTATGTTTTTGAAAGATGTTATCTGTCCCTTTTTGCATACATTATGGAATTAAGAGTGTACCATTTCAAATTTATAAGCAATTTGTATTGATTTTCAATTTTTCACTATCGTTTTACTTATAGAAATTTGACTTTTACGAGTGATTAGATCCTTAATTAGATTTTTAACATCATTAAATGGTTGCTTGACGATTTCACAGATAAGTTCTCAGAAAAAGAAAACAGGAGTTATTGCTCCAAAGCGATTTGTACAAAGATTGAAGAAACAAAATGAGTTGTTTCGGAGTTATATGCATCAGGTACTTTCTTTTTAATTGCATGATCTGTTAAAAATGATCATTCCACGAGAATTTTAACCTAAGGTTAATTACAATGTGTGTAACAAGCTATTTACTAGTCGAAACGAAACCGTAAAAATTTACTCGATGAAATTATGATCTTGTTTTATTTCAAGGATGCCCACGAATTTCTGAATTATTTACTGAACGAGCTCGTTGACATACTGGAAAAAGAAGCAAAAGCTACAAAAAATGATCGAGAAATCTCATTATCTCCTGAAAAAATTACAAACGGATCAAAAGCTCCTAACGTAAATGGTGGACAGAAGGAACCGATTGTTACGTGGGTGCATAAGATTTTTCAGGTAATTGATCGATCCATTTTTACTTCTAAGCAGTGATTTGATCCATTTTGTGCTTTCTTTAGAATATGTGGATATGTATGGTAAAAGATTTCGGCTGTAGAGTAAGCATTGATAACATTTTTATGCTTAAATTAACTTAACGTCTTGATTTTTTTCGATTTCAAACTAAGTAGAATGAAGAAACTGGAAATCATATGTCATAACCTCGAGATTTTCGATTTCAAACTAAGTAGAATGAAGAAACTGGACATCATATGTCATAACCTCGAGATTTTCGATTTCAAACTAAGTAAAATGACGAAACAACATCATATGTCATATCCTCGAGATTTTCGATTTCAAACTAAGTAAAATGACGAAACTGGACATCATATGTCATAACCTCGAGATTTTGGGAACTGAAACAGGGTATTCTTACGAACGAGACAAGGTGTTTACGGTGTGAAACGGTGACAGCAAGGGATGAGACTTTCCTTGACTTAAGCCTTGATATCGAACAGAACAGTTCGATTACTAGCTGTTTGAAAAACTTCAGCTCCACCGAGACTTTACACGCCGAGGACAAATTTTTCTGTGACAAATGCTGCAGGTAAAGGCTGTTCACAGTTCATTTCTCGATTCTCTTATATTTGCAACTGAAGTATAGGCCTTAAGGTTGTATTTTTCGCAATTTGGATTGTGTTGTGCAACGGGTATATGCGTGATATAATCTAAAATGCTTCTCATTACCGAGCCTTACGCGTTCATCTACCTGAATGCTTTCGGGTTAGGCTAAAGTTGGTGCGTGTATCTCACACGCACAATGTTTCATGCTAATTTCAACCCGTTCCCATCCAATTGCACTGTCTGGCCAACGCCTTGCAAACAAGACTTTGTTACACTTAAACCTGTTCCATCCACCAGCAAAGTCTATAAGGTTAGGGGTGGGCAATCCGGGTTTCGAGACGGGTTCCTCGGGTTCGGTCTGGGTTCGGGTTCCTCGGGTTTTAAAAAATTGAACCCAACAAAACCCATTTGGTTTTCGGTACGGGTTCCTCGGGTTTCGGGTTGGGTTCGGGTTGTTCGGGTTTTAAAACATTGAACCCAAAAAAACCCGAATTGTATTTGGGTTATTTCGGGTTCTTCGTGTTATTTAAATACAGTTAATTCGAGTTTAAACGGGTAATTCGGGTTTTAAACGGATAATTCGGGTTCTAAATTATCCGTTTAAACCCGAATTACCCGTCTAGGAGGAGTTAGGTTAGGAGGGTTAGAGTTTTTTTTTTGGGTTTCTCGGGTTCTCCCGAACCCAACCCGGACCGACCCGAAGCTATTTGGGGTTTAGATTTTGAATCCATATGGGCAAAATCCGTTTATCTCACGGATTGGGTTTTTCGGGTTGGGTCAGTCCAGATTGAAGTGTATTCAAGGCAATGGCAAAAACAATGCAAGTGGATCGAACGGGTCGAAGTGTATTCAAGTCTTGTTGTACGTTCGAGATGGACAAAAGCAAAGGCGATGGCCAGACAGTGCTATTGGATGGAACGGGTTGAAATTAGCATGTATAATTAGTGATTCACCCCGTAAAATCTCGTTTTTTTACTTCCGATTGTCATATTTTGATAGTTTACATTTTGGATTCCCTTCGTAAAAACGAATTTACGAAAACTTATTACTACATTTGCAGTTTACAAGAAGCACAGAAGAGGATGAAGATCAAGAAGCCACCGCATATTCTCGTAATCCATTTGAAACGATTCAAATACATCGAACAGCTTGGCCGTTACAAGAAGCTATCGTATCGGGTAGTATTCCCGTTAGAACTGAAACTGAGTAACACGGTGGAAGAATACGCAGACATCGAGTACTCTCTATTTGCCGTGGTGGTTCATGTCGGAAGCGGACCGAACCATGGCCATTACGTCAGTCTTGTGAAAAGCCATAATCATTGGCTATTCTTTGATGACGAAAATGTCGAAATGATTGAAGAATCTGCGGTCCAAACGTTCTTCGGATCATCACAGGAGTACTCGAGCAATACCGATCATGGCTATATCTTATTTTACGAGAGCTTCGGACGGAAGTAAGGATCCGACGGATTTTTACATTTACTACAGTAAGTCTCTTTCATAATCTCTCGTTAAATATGGATCAGTTTTTTTATATAATTATCTCTTTTTCAAGGATCCAAAAGAGAGGAAATGTACAGTAAATGGTGGAAACTCAAATGTCCACAATAAGAAACAAGGCAAGTAAAAAACAGAGTTGATATGTATTATAAATGCTTTGGTTTTTTTTTTATTTTAACTCTTTTGGTTAAATTAGGATAAAACGAAGATGGGTTACATAAGTATATGAATCTACGAATCTAAGGGTTAAATTATCAGTACAGTCTCATTGAGGTTATGGTAAAGTATATTAAATCTTTACCTGTTCCGTCTTAATGCGTAAACGCCATCAGTGTATCATCTTCCAACAGAGCGTCGAGATCGAACAGCTCATTGTCGATGTAATTTGTTTCTTCTGAAATTGCAAGAGCCTTTTCAACCTGTAGATGAATTAAAACCGACAACGCTCAAGTAGGGGTATAAAATGAGTTGCTGGCTCGCGAGCCCGCTCTAGCTCGGATCATATTTGATCGAACCGAGCTGGGTATTTTCTAGCTCGTTTAAAAAACGAGTTGACGAGTTGAACCGAAAACGAATTAGAGTTTAGGCGAGCTGACGAACTGACTCACGAGCTGAATACAAAAACACATATTTTCCTATTTTTATATATTATACATATTCTTTGCATTTATTAAATACTATTTAAAGAAAAAAATAATACATTATTTACATATAATAATAACATTATTTTTCTATTTATATCAAATTAATATAATTTTATTAGCAAATAAAGAAAGAAAATATTTTAATAACTGTTATTAAGAAATATGTTTGTATATTTGATATTTTATTTAATTTTCGATAGATTTATTTTTTAATTAGTATTTTTTATATTTAATAACTTGGTATTCAAATTATTTTTTTTATATTTTATATATTTTATTTGATTTGCCAAAAATATATATTATTAATATATTACAATTCATAGTCCCGTTCACGAGTTAGCTCTTTTTTACACGAGCTAAAGGCAAATTGAGCTGAGTTAGGATTTTCTAGCTCGTTTTGAAAACGAACCGAGCTGAGCCAACTCATTTTTTGGCGAGCTCATGACGAGCTGAGCCGAACCAACTCATTTTACATCCCTACGCTCAAGGCATGACACAATCGATTCTAACCGAGGACAAGGAGATGGGTACAGGTAGGTACTATTCTAAAGATGTTACGTGAATAGTTAGTTCGGTTTGAGGTTGATTACCTTGCTTTCGTGGATTTGATTGACAACATTTAGCAGCCTACGATATTGATCTCTTGCTTCGGGATACTGTGCCATGGATTTGACTCTGGCAAGTGCCTTATGCAGCCTTTCCTCGGTTTGCTTTCTACCCTTTTTGAGAAAATCATCATCATCATCATTATCATCGTCTTCGATTTCAGATTCAGCTTGCATTTTATCAGTTATTGCGTCCGACTTAAACCCCCTTAGACCAGATCCTTTCCGCCTCCATCGTAAGATAACCTTCTCTAATATCCCTACAGACCAAATTATCTTCCTGTAGTTTTTCCTAACCTGATAGCCTCTCACATGTGCCTGTCAATGTCCAGTTGAAGCATTCGAATTCAGAATATTGAAAAGGTTTCTCGGGATCGAATCGAAGGATGAAATGAGTAAGTCATACCTGAATTCTGATTATCCTTTGTCTAGTTATCAAATATTCCTTTCTACCTTTATAGCTACGGAACTTATTCTGAATCCGAATAGCAGCAGCACGTACAGAATCATCGTTATATCTTCCTGTTTTATTGTTTATTTTTACAGTAACGAGCGAAAGAGCACGTTCTTCCGACATTCCAAACTTATTATCCCCAAACTCTTTCATTTGCTTCCGCTGAAATGACTGTACCCTTAAAACCTGATGAATACGAGCCGCTGCCTGAGTAGCTTTACAAACAGCTGCCAATGAGTCTGTCAGTGATGAGCTAAATTGGCCAAGAGCTGTATCTTTAGCTGTATCGTCATCCACGACCCTTTGATCATTAAGACTCAGTAATGAAACTTGAGCCTCTAAAGTAGATTCTGCTAGATACCCAGCAATCCCTTTCTGACCATTACCATAAGCCAAGTCTGCAGCTGTACTACCTGACGGGTAATCAGGCGTTGGATCCGTCACCATGCCAGGATCAGCACCGAGTGCTATGAGGTAACCAACAATCCACTCCCTGAATTCGTCAAAACATTTTCGTTACCTAATAAAAGAAAGAATCAGAAGGTAGAAGTAGGGGTGGGCGTTTCGGGTTACCCGGACCGATCCAACCCAAAAAAACCCAACCCGTGAGATAAACGGGTTTTGTAGAAAACCCATATGGGTCCAAAATCTAAAACCCAAATAGGTTCGGGTCGGTCCGGGTTGGGTTCGGGAGAATCCGAGGAACCCGAATAACCCGAAAAAAAAATCCAACCTAATTTTTTGTACGTTAAATTTGGAATCCGAATTACCTGTTTAAACCCGAATTACCCATTTAAACCCGAATTACCCGTTTAAAACCCGAATTACCTGTTTAAACCCGAATTAACCGTACTTAAATAACCTTAAAAACCCGAAGAACCTGAAGAACCCGAGAAACCCAAATACAATTCAAATTTTTTTGGGTTCAATGTTTCAAAAACCGAACAACCCGAACCCAACCCGAAACCCGAGGAACCGTCCCGAGAACCAAATGGGTTTTCTCAGGTTCAATTTTTTAGAACCCGATGAACCCGAACCCGAGGAACCCGTCCCGAAACCCGAAACCCGAAACGCCCACCCCTAGATAGAAGCATAAGTTAAGAGAGGTAATTCACCTGCCAAAGAAAGCTGCCCAATGAAGTGCAGTCCAACCATTAACGTCACGGAAATTGACGCTAACACCAGCGATAATCGTTGGTTCTAATGCCCAGTCATAACCAAGAGCAGCCGCGAAATGTAATATACCTTGACCACCCTCATCTAATATACTTGGCCCTTTACGACCTTCTGCTAGCTTTTGTAACAGCCAGGTATGCAATTTCTCTTTCAGTAACTTCTCTAGAAGTAAGCTTTTCATCTTTTCGGAGGAGATCTCATTTACTGTTAACATTTGATCCAATTCATTCGTGTTCTTCTCCAGAAGCAGTAAACTAATCTTCTTTTTCACATGGGAATAGCATAAATCACTGTCATTACTGGTAACAGTACTCGGGAGGATAGATTTCGAGCACAATAGTTTGACAAACCTCGCCTGAAGATTTTCGATAGAATTGTGAATAGAGTCGCATCTTATTCTGTCGAAAGCTTGAGTAGGTTCAATCCTATATTCGAATTCACGCACTTCGCTGCATGCTAATCTATTGGAACATGTTATGTAAAAGGGAACCCTACCAGCCTCAAGCATTGGAGCAATACAACGGAGAGCACCATCAGCGATTACCTCCGCTGGAACTTCAACCTGTCCAAACATGCAAGACCACTTGAAAAGTTGTGTCTCTTCTCGAGTCTTTAAGAATCTTCCGGAGATTAAAACCTAAGAAGAAACGAGCAAGAATCTATGATTACGTCAATGGCGCTCAAGGTGTAGACGGGTATGTTCTGGTTTTTTTAGTATTTACCTTTACTTGTTGACCCAAGTAAGTCCAGTTAGGTGAAAAGTCAATGATGCTAAAGAGTTGTTCTTGAGAGAGGGAAGGACTCATAACATAACCATCCATGGCTGCTCGAGAGATGGGACCGTTGGTTCCATTCTCAGTTTCTACTTCTTCCCAGTAGGGTTTGGATCCATTTGCTGAATTGGAAAGATCATCAGCATCTCCCAGTTCTTTGCTCATCCATCGATTGAAACTATCCATTTTCTTCAAACCTTCTTCACCAATTGCAGGGTTTAACAGTTGCTGCTGCTTTATAGCTGATGAGTACAAGGCTTTTCCATTTGCACTCAGATTCCTTGTAGCTTCCATGTCTGCAATTCAGACAAAACATTTTGAAGTTTTTAACTTTCGAGGATGAGTAATGCAAGAAACAGAACGAGCAAATCACGGTGCTTACCTTCTCCATGGAACCTTGAGGTATTATCAGATGTAAAACCTGAATTTAAATTTTGAGCCTGTAGATATTTTTGAAGATTAGATGTTCATCATGAAGAGATATGATAACAAAAATCGACCGTAGAAAATATCTGAATAATGAATTCAACAATGTCACTCACTGTTGTATGTATACCTGGCATTTCTCCATGGCTTCTTGCTGACTGGTAAAATCTTGTGGAGTAAAAGAGCAATTATAGAGCAGCTGGTCTAGTAAATGATGCTCCTCTTTTGATTTTCCATCTATGGTATAATAATTAGGCTGCATTGAGTTGTTCAGAGTATGAATAGGTAAGGCTTCTAATTCAGAACCACAATTTCCCAAGATCTCCTCCCATGTTTGAGAATCAATCGATTTTCTCGACCCATTTCTCAATCCAGCGCAGTTATTACTCTCATTGGTTTTTTTAACCATAATGGAAGAATCTGTTCCATCCATTGTATGTGATCCTTTCTGATTACCGTTTCTTACTGTTAAAAAAAGCGAATATGATGATGTTAGTAGGTAACAGGCATCAGTCAGTAGCTACTGAGACCTTTGTTTCCATGAATATGAAAAAAAAAACGTTGAAATAAAGTCAAGAAACTGTTAGATCCCACATCGACTATGTATGTAATAGGTGGTGCCTTATAAGACCATGGTCTTTCTTCCTCTAATAAGCTGGCTTTTGGTGGTTTGGGCCCATGGGCTTTGGGGACTGGTTTGAGCCTAGTATGGGATAGGTTCTTATCAATTGGTATCAGAATAGTTCGATTCGGCGTGTATGCGGCTTACAGTGTCAAGAGGGGGCAACCCGGGAAGGAGTGACTTGGTAGGGTCCAGAGTGGGCCGTCAGCATGGACACAACGATGACTAGAAGGGGCGACCCGAGGAAAGAGCGACCTACCCAGAGTGGGATGCCTTATAAGGCCATGGTTCTTCTTCCTCCTCCAATAAGCTGACTTATCAATTGGTATCAGAGCAGTTCAATTCGGCGTGTATGCGGCTTACGGTGTCTGGAGGGGTGACTCGGGAAGGAGTGACCTGGTAGGGTCTAGAGTGGGCCGTCAGCATGTGGTCAACGATGACTGGAAGGGGCGACCCGGGGAAAGAGCGACCTACCCAAAGTGGGATGCCTTATAAGGTCATGGTCTTTCTTCCTCCTCCAATAAGCTGACTTTTGGTGGTTTGGGTCCATGGGTTTTGGGGATTGGTTTGAGCCTAGTATGGGATAGGAACTTACCGGGAAAACATGTCTGATAGGAATGATCAAAGCCTGCAAATGCTTCGTCAGTACCAAGCTGCTGTAGATCTTGGCGTGAATGAAATCTAGAGCTTGCGTTTTGATTGTAAACTGCAGAATAGTTACGCATAAGAGCACATAAGAAGTAAGGCAACGAGATTAAATAGATGGAACGTGTTCTCTGTGACAGATGAAAAAGGGGAGGAGGACCTGATTCCGCGTCCTCGTATTCTGAAATCTGAATACCGCTGACACTCGGTGTGTCAGTAGTTTGTGAATGTGTGATGTGATCGTTTTGATTAATGCTACAAGAAGTATAACCATCTAATTCATTTGACAAGGCATCATAAGCAACGTCTTCAGTCCTCTGGACCCTATCAACGGAAGTGGAAACCCTACTCCCCTGATCAATTTACTCGGTTATTGGAGTTCTAACGAATAGTAAATGATTATGCAGGAACAATGGAAAGAACGGGATGAAGGTCAAACCTTAACTTCCAGATAGTGGACAAAAACTATGTGAGAGAGCTCCCTGCGTTCGTTTGCCAAAAGAAAAACGAGAATCTGAGCGGAAAAATAATGGTAATTGTTCTAGCAGACGAATAATAAACGCATAGCGTAGCCTTCTTGATCAATACCCCATTATCATGCATCAGATTCATCTAACTAGTAGAGCATGAATGCAAATATTTCCGTAAGAAATATCAAGAAAGGATAGTTTTTTTTTTTGTTTATATTGAATCAATATACCCGAAATGATAATTTAGTTCATAAGAAGTTATAACGGTCAGAACTCACTCTTCAAGCATCCAATAAGAACGTCTTTGAAAATTTTCATTATCTTCTCCATGTGCATAATAGCAATGTAGAACATCAATCCTTCCAACCTGCAAAGATATGATTATCGAGTTTTCTCACTACGCTAATGTTGGATTAGGAAATGATAGACGAATCAGTTTATACATAACTAAGAAAAAAAAACAATCGTAGTAATCTAATCACTACCTTCAACCTCTCATGAGCTTCTTTCACAGTCTTTCCATCTTTTTTCTTCCTCCAATTGTGACCATCTTTTCTAAAGAACCTCAGCTCCTTACGATTAAACAGAAAGAGTGATCCACCTGAAAAATCAATGCCCAATTCAGTATTTGGCCTGTCTCTTACATAAACTACATGAATTGTGATAATCCATTAAAGCCATATATAATTTATGCTTTAATTGGCATACACAAAGAGATTTCTAAATCTGAATTCAGTTAGTATGAGACTAAGCCGATGGATCAAAGATCTTACTTGGTGGTGTAGTTGGTGCCTCAGTAGAAATTTGAAAACTATGATAATTTCGAAGAATTTCACAGATCTCAGGAGGGCGTAGCCACCGATTCCGTGCTTCTATGAGTATTTGGTTCATATCTGTGCATCAAAATTGTTGCATATATGAGAATATTAGCAAGAAATGACCATAGCTCTTGATTATACAATAGAAAACACGTTAATAGAAGATTAAATTCAATGTTTAGCTGAAAATCTATAAGCAAATTTCAAATTCATGTCATAAAATAGAATATTATGACATTCTTTGATTATACAATAGAAAACACGTTAGTAGAAGATTAAACTCAATGTTTAGCTGCAAATCTATAAGCAAATTTCAAATTCATGTCATAAAATAGAATACATAGAGGAATTTCAAGATGATCCAGTTCAAATCAACCAACAATCACACAGGCAACCATTGAAACTGTTATCAAGAATATGAAACTAAGGTATCATACTTATGTTCGATGATTTTCACACTATGTGACAAATTCATAGGCAAAGGACGAAATTCAATTCTCGGAAGGGGGAAACAGAGAGCAAAACAAAATCCAAAACAGAGAAATACGTATTTGGAATCACCTGATCGATTGATGGAGTTGTATCGATTCGATTCCGCCATAGCCAAAATCGTTAAACAGAGATGAACACCATGACGAACAATCCAACGAGAAACAAAGCGAGATTTGTCTTCTTCACTCCGATAGAGAGAGGAATGAACGAAGAAGAAGAAGAAAGCTTCGAAAAAGGAAATCAATGGAAGAAAGTATTCGAAGAGGGAAGCATCATGGCAGTGAGAGAGTCCGTACAGATTGAATCTCTTAGTCAATCCTTTCTGATTCTGACGCAATTTCCCAGCATCTGCCTTTTTTTTATTCTAATTTATTAAATTACTTTCCAAATAAATATTGTTTTATATCCGAATATTATCTTATAATAAAACAATGTGACACAAGAAAAATATTAACTTTTTTCTTTGAAAATATATTTTAACCTATGAATTATTTATTAATTAATTTAGTTTAATTGATTGAATTGAGGTTTTGTAGTCTATCGT
Organism: Gynandropsis gynandra; assembly: GCA_036759665.1. Classification (NCBI taxonomy): domain Eukaryota; kingdom Viridiplantae; phylum Streptophyta; class Magnoliopsida; order Brassicales; family Cleomaceae; genus Gynandropsis; species Gynandropsis gynandra. Next base: position 259,742 of record CM071874.1, on the reverse strand, counting down.
GTATATTTTATTTTGCAATAATATGTGCTAGTTGTACGATAATAATTGATATCGCGATAATATTTTATAATAAAGTATAAAAATATTATATTCATTATGCATGGTGATAAAAAAAATATAGATTTCTTTGTATTTAATATTTGTCAATAGAATCTCATAAAATTAATTTTATTCACATCCTAAATCTTCTCATTAACTGCTTTTTTTAATAACGACTTCGCTTTTGATATTTCAAAACATATGTTTAAATCGATATTATCTTCTTTAAATTTATCTCACTATTTTTGTTTAATTAAGATAGTATATACGAAACTTTGTGTTTTCAATGATAATTACATATATCAAATTTGGAATAATCATAATAATTGAATTTCGACATCTTATTTATTTATTATCTTAGCCCAAGCCCAAATTCCAAGGACCAATACAAAGCCCAAAAAGGCCCATTACAAAGCCCAATCAAGGCGGATATATGTCAAAATCTCTAATGTTAAAAGTCTCTAACCTCTATTAATTAAACAAAAATAGTGAGATAAATTTAAAGAAGATAAATGTATCTAATTGAGATAAATATAAAAAATATGAGATTTTTTGAAACCGTTTATGGACATTACTAATATGATTTTGGGATCAACATATTTAAGTGTCAACATGTATTTTATAAGAATTTGAAATATTGAAATGCTTTTGAAAAAATATAAAGAAACAAAGAGGAAGTCTTAAAGAAGATGGTTAAAAATATGCAAGTAAATTTTAATAAATATTGTGACTGTTATAGTTTTATTCTTTATGGCAGTCGTTCTCGATCCGATAATGAAAATGCAATTACTAAAATATTGCTACGACGCTATTGATGAGAAGACAATTCATATGAAAATCGATGAAATTCGAAGCAAGATGTTTTCATTTTACGAGTAGTACAAAACCATATTTGGAGTTTCTAAATCTTCGACTTCTTCTCAATACAATAACAACAAAACGACTAACAACCATAGTTCAAATTATGTTGATGTGAATTGGTTTTTTTTATATTTATCATTCAATATTTGGCCTTTTCTATAATTTTTATATTATTTGTATTTATAGGATATTGTCGATTTCGACGATAAAGTATCTTCTTCAGATGATGGATTAGGATCGAGTTTGGATAGTTATATAAGAGATCCTAAGATACACGTGCAACGAAACTCGGATTTGGATGTCTTACATTTTTTGAAGTCTGAGCTTTATGGTAAAGAATTATCATTAATGACATCCAATATTTTAAGCATTTCTACTACCACAATGCTTCTCAATCAACATTTAGTGTTGGTTTTTTGGTGCTCAACAAATATTGAAGTCGTTTGTTGCTTTCTAATGTTCATGCGTTAATTTGTGCTCGATCGTGGTTATTTGGTTATTCCGAAGTTAGTAAATATCTACCTATTAATATTTTACAAATAATGATTTATTATTTGATTTTCATGGCGTTTTTTAATTGTTTTGTTAAATAATTATAGGTACTAACTAGAATGGTTTGAAATCTAGCATTGACACGATAATAGCTACGATGCAGGAAAATATGCAAATGAATCTATTCGCGTTTTGAAGCTTCGATTTAAGTTTTGAGATTTCAATCGGTTATGTAATGTTCTTATTTTTATTTTAATTTGACAATGTAATATTTTCGTAATGTTTCTTATGTAATTCGAAACACTTTAGAACGACATTTTAGAGACGATAATAACATTGGTCTGTGAACAATCCAAAACCCGTTAGGCCCGTTTAATTTCGGGCTTTGGATATAGAGGATCCATTAGGACTACACAATATATAACATAATCAAAGTTTATTATAACCTTAATTAATAGTTCCATTTAGACAATTTTAATTAAATTAAAAATCAAATATAGGTGAGACAAAAGGCATTTTTATCCACTCCACATGATCAAAAGACAAAGTAGCTAATTACACAACATAGACATCAAAACTCACTCTGTCTGCATATTCCTCCTTCCATTTTGTTGCTTAAAGCATGAATTTCATCATACTTGGAACCATACACAAACCCCCACAGCTGCAACATTCACAATGTTCATTCCGTAAATCGTAAAATCGTAATTCGTTTTTCTTTCTCGCTTAACGATGATCAAATTTTTTACGGGTTTTTTTTTACATTACCTCGACTTCTTTCACTTCAAAGTCTTGAGATTTGGCGAGACAAGGGTTCTCGTATGTCTCAGAATACGCGCTTGATCCATTCAATCTTTCACGTAAATGAATACGAATGAATTAGGTTAACCGATGATAGAATTTTTATCAACACAATTACGAGTTGTTATGAAATCTTACAAATCACTTTCTAGGTAAAGAGCAAAATGTGCACCGCCACCGATAGCTAGAAAGTCTGTAGAGCATAAAGTGAAGTATCGATTCGCTCCTGATAAAACGTTAGACTTATTATATCAACCAATCGTATTTAAACGATTCCATTGAGTAAATCGTTGGTATGATTAAGCAAAATGAAATGTTGTCGGATGAATAAATCCGAATATTGGTTTATATTAAATCAAAATCTAAATCAAATATGGGTTTAGATCTAACTGAATACTAAAATTCAAGAATTCAAAATTTTCTAAGACTGTATATACGAATCTATGATTCATATCCTAGTTGATATATTACAACACAACATAATATCATTCCTAATGCTCATTTTCGATTCTACAACGTGCATATCACCTTTGAAATATTCAAATTGAAAAGAACCAGACTCTGATACCATGTAAAAAAATGGATTTGGACCTAAATGAATCCAAAAAATAGTTCAAAAATACTATATTTACGAATCAATGATTCATGTTCTATCCGATTTGAGATATTGAAATGTCATGTTTAACACCTGTGGGACGAAATACAACGGGTTGTCCGGAATTATTTGTGAAAACAGCCGTCTTGTTGCTTCCCTGATAACGTCGAACACGAAGGATATGAGTATAAAAAAAAAAAGAAAAAAAAAAGCGGATATGGCAAATGAATCTGAAAGTGATTGGATCTCGGAAAAACCTGATATTTCCTATCAGTTGGTATAAGAGGTGCCTCAACGAAACCACCAAAAACGGCACCTTTTTTATCTCCCACGACCTGAAAAAGATCATATTCGTGAATCGAGTGTCGTTGTGATGTAATTATAGAGCGGAAACAAGAACGGATAATGCACAAAAATGGAGAAAAGAGAGAGTAAATGAGATATAGTTGTGCAGCCATTGATGGATGTACTTTACCAGTAAGCTTAGACCAGGCCAGAGTAGGCTTTTCCTATAAAGGGTTGATAATGAAATACCATGCCTCCAAGTGCTGGAAAATGTCAACATGTTAACATCAAGAAAAAAAAAATCATTTTTGTTTATGCAATTTGAAAGAATATGATTTTGTTAAAGATCCCACATCGTTCATTAATGAGAATGAATGATGCATTATAAGGCTATAGAACATCCTCATCCCATAAACTAATTTTTGGGGATGTGGGACTTAGATTGGTTTGGATCTTTTATGAGATAAATTCTTATCAATTGGTATTAGTGTTTGCCCAGATTGTTGGACTGACACTGCAAAAGGGGTGATTTAGAAAGAGTGACCTGAAATTAGGGGTAGGCGTTTCGGGTTACCCGAACCGACCCAATCCGAAAAATCCAACCCGTGAGATAAACGGGTTTTGTAGAAAAACCATATGGTTCAAAATCTAAAATCCAAATGGGTTCGGGTTGGTCCGGGTTGGGTATGGGAGAACCCGAGGAACCCGAAAAAAAACCCTAACCCTTCTAACCTAATTTTTTTATGTTAAATTTGGAACCCGAATTACCCGTTTAAACCCAAATTACCCATTTAAACCCGAATTACCCGTTTAAATCCGAATTACCCGTTTAAATCCGAATTACCCGTACTTAAATAACCCAAAAAACCCGAAGAACCCAAGAACCCGAAAGAAACCAAATACAATTCGAATTTTTTTAATTCAATGTTTCAAAACCCAAACAATCCGAACCCAACCCGAAACCCGAGGAACCCGTCCCGAAAACCAAATGGATTTTCTTTGTTCAATTTTTTAGAACCCGAACCCGAGGAATCCGTCCCGAAACCCGAAACGTCCACCCCTACCTGGAATGACAGAGTGGGCTACCAGAATGGGACGACGTGGACGTTGGTTCACCTCATAAATTAGCTATGAGGGATGAGATCCATGGGACTTAGATTGGATTAGACCAATTATGAGATAAATTCTAATCAATTGGTATGTTGGACTGACGCCACGAAAGGGGTGACTTAGAAGGAGCGATCTAGAAAGGGGTGACAAAGTGGACTACCAGAATGGGTCGATGTGGACGTTGGTGATTAACAAGTGGATATTGTCAGGATCCCACATTGTTCATTAGTGGAAATGAGATCAATACTTTAGCTTTTGGGAGAGATCCATGGGCTTACATTGATTTGGCCCTATGATGAGATAAATTCTTTTCAATTGGTATCAGAGTCTGCCCAGATTGTTGGACTGATGCCATGGAAAGGGTGACTCAGAAGGAACGATCTAAGAAGGGGTGACTTGGGATGACGGAAGGTGCGGCTGGATCACCTCCTTTTCAGGGAAAGTGGGCTACCGAAATGGGCCAATGTGGACGTCGATGCTTAATAAGTGAATATGAGTAATGCCTTATAAGGTTATGAACACCTTCATCCCGTAAACTAACTTTTGGGGATGAAATCCATAGTTATTTAGTGTGGACCACATAGTATGGTTCATGGCAAGATTATCGATTAGCTCGTATGCCTCCTCTACACTTAGATCCATAAATGATCCTCTATCAGCATTATCCAACGTCGTTGTGTGCTCATCCGATATCCCATTGTAGAAAGTTTGGATCACATACCACTGCTCTAAACCATGGTGTGGGCAGATAAGATTGGTTTGGACCTATTACGAGATAGATTCATATCAATTGGTATCAGAATCTGTCCACACCGTTGGACTGACACTACGGAAGGGATGACCCGAGATGCTTAACAAGTGGGTATTATTAGAATCCCACATTGCTCATTAATGGAAATAAGTAATGACTTATAAGACTATATGTACCGTCACCCCATAAACTAGCTTTTGGAACGAGATCAATGGACTTTATAGGATTGGTTTAAACCTATTATCGGATAGTTTTATATTATATTTAGATTGTAAAACATAGAATTTCAAAAGGAAATGTCTTTCACCTGTAAAGCAATAACCATTTCCTCCCTTGAACAATTGCAGGAAGTGAAGCATATAAGGCATATCTTGTTTGCTCTGAAAGAAGTAATGAAGGCTCTGAAGCTTCTGGTATATATATATTTGCTTCAACCGTAATCTCCTCTACGATATTCTGCTGCGTCCCAACGACATCGAATTCATTTTCGTCTTCCTTTTTTACATCAGAATTGCCCTTTTGCTCCTCATTTTTGAATCCTTCAAACTTAATAGCCTGGTATAAAGCTCTTATAGCTTGCTTATACCTTGAAAATAAGCCTTTCTTTACACCAATCTCCTTCATTTTACCAATATTAAGTGATGATTTATCACTAGTTTCTGTCTTGGATTCCTCTTGTTCGTCCTGATCAGCTGTGGTTTTGGGATCTGAGGATAAATAAAGAATAGAGGAATGCAGTGAATTGATGATCCTTCTTTGATAGACTCTAATTGGCTTCATTTAGATTAAATCAGAATGCTAAAACAAACCCTAAATCCTCAGAAGAAATATCAAAATGATTCTCAAAGCCATAGCCTTTAAAGCTTATTCAGACCCACCAAGAATAATACATTTCGATTTCCCACAAAAAAGCAGAAAGCTGAAGAATTTATCATTCCCAAGAAAAACAATGAAACCAATCTACAAACCCAAAAACAAAAAAACGAAGAATGATCAATATTAAGAACGATTCAAACCGAATCTCATCGACCCTTTTGAAGAAAAAGTTGATCGAGATGAAAATTTTAAAAAAGGGAAAGAATTTATGATTACCAATGAAGGAGAGGGCGTGGAGGAGGAGGAGGAGGGTTTATCAGAAATGGAATTAAGGAGGCCGGTCGTAAAAATCAGCCACAAAGTGCAGTGCTTGGAATCTGAAAGACTTGTGTTTTTTTTCCATCTCTTCCAAAATTTCTATTTTTAGTATTGTCTCATGATAGAAAGTGTTGTCTCACATTCTGGTTTCTGGGTTCAACGCTGACCTGTATTCCCTCATATGGAGAAATCCGCCATAGATAGTAACTGAGAAAATTCAGGATTCTCTCTCTCTCTCTCTTCTCCCAACTATTTCTGAAGATATCTTTAGGGTTTCGACATGAAAGTATGACATGGGATGATCATGCAGAGCAGAGGTCTAATTCCGAAGATATCTTCAGGTGTTCGACATGGAAGCTGAACTTTAATATAATATATAAAATCTATATGTTGAATCATCTATCGTTCAAAGACTCCATGGCCCAATGGATAAGGCGCTGGTCTACGAAACCAGAGATTCTGGGTTCGATCCCCAGTGGAGTCGTTTTTTCTCGTTTAAAAAAAATGTATTTTAAACAAATTTAAATGTTTTTGCTTTGTTTTAGAAATAATTTTAATAGTTTATGAATTATTATGAAATAAAATTATATTTAGTGGTTAAAAATATAAAAAAATTGATATTTAAAATAAATTTATATATATTATAAAAAATTTTATTTATTTTGCCTCCTAATTGTTCTGTAATCAATTGCCCGTTTTGATATTTATGGATTAGCTTAAATTAATTAATTTATTATAGGTAATTAACATGCTAAATATATATATATATATATTGAAATCGAATATTTTGAGAGTTAATATCAGATTTGGAGGATCCAAAGACCGAAAAAAAAAACATTATTTAATAGATTATTAATTTAGAAAAACATGATTAGATTAGATGACAACACAGACAGAACAAAAACAGAAACATAAGACAATTATCCTTTTTGCCAAACAAAGCAAACAACACAACACAAAACATTACTTAAAGTCTTCCAACAAAACTACAAAACAGCTTAAAACTAAACACTGATCCATAAATCTAAAACCCTAATTGCTAAAAACTAAACCAGTAGAAGAAGTTTTTTAGACCAATGCAATGCTACTCTCACCGCCCGGAGGCTTCCTCACACCGCCAAAATAATCTCGTGATTCTGATTTACCGTCTGCGAAAATATCGTTCCCATTCATTTCTCGTAGTTTAGCCGAACTTAATGGCTTTTCTGCGGAATTAGGAGGAACATCGCCTTTGAAAATGTCGTTTCCGTTGAGTTCTTGAAACTTTTGATTGTGTATCTTCTTTGATGACTTAACCACGGGTTCCTCGTTGAATAAGATGTTGCTTTGTCCTCCCGCAGGCTTTCGATAAATGTAATATATCGAACGTTATTATCGTGAATTCTTGTTGAAAACTTATTAAAGAACCTATTAACGGATACAATATGAGAATATTCTCTGAAACCACACGGATTATTAAATACCAAAACGTATTTCGATATTTCGGTATTTAATAAGATATCAGATAATATCCAGAATATCTCGTAGAATATCATCAGAATAATCCGCTATAGATAGAAACTGAGAAAATTCAGGATTCTCACTGAGAAAAGTGAGATATTTGGATATTATCTGATATCTTATTAAATACTGAAATATCGAAATACGTTTCCGTATGATCTCGGATAATATTCTCGTATCAATCACACGGATTATATCGGTTAATAGAAACCAAAAGAAGTACTCACATTGGAAACTTTAACAGACGTCCTTAGGTTTCTTGGTGCAGGCTCGGCCATGTCTTTGCTTTCTTTGACTCCGTGAGAGCGAATAGTAGCCGAGGAGGAGCGAGGTTGGATTTCAGGAGGAGGTCCGAAGATGTCATGACCACTAATCTCTTTGATCTTTGCATCTGATATCTGTTTCTTGTTCTTCGAGTCTGATTCCGCCTGTAAGGTTCCGCTCAGCTCTCGTTGCTTAGCAACCTCGGGTAAAGTCGTTGGTTTCTTCGGAGAAACAGCTCCATCAGCACTGAAAGATATCTGACTCATTCCATTCAAGGTTTGCTGCAAACACGAAATCGAGGATGTTTCATTCAAATCCTCGTAACCCACGAATGGAAACGTCGAATATATTGAAAGTCATGGATATCTTAAATGACATCGAGGATGTTTCACTCAAACCCTCGCAGCCCACGAATGGAAACATCAAATATAAATTGAAAGCCATGGATATCTTAAAAGACATGCTCAAATCCTCGTAACCCACGAATGGAAACGTCGAATATATTGAAAGTCATGGATATCTTAATAGACAACAAGGATGTTTCACTCCTCGTAACCAACGAATGGAAACATCAAATATACAGAAAGTCATGGATATCTTAAATAACATCAAGGATGTTTCACTCAAATCCTCGTAACCCACGAATGGAAATGTCAAATATATTCAAAGCCATGGATATCTTAATAGACATCGAGGATGTTTCACTCAAATCCTCGTAACCCACGAAAGGAAACATCGAATATCTTGACAGCCATGGATATATCTTAAATAACATTTGAGGATGTTTCACTCAAATCCTCAAAACCCACGAATGGAAACATCAATTATCTTGAAAGCCATTGATATCTTAAAAAATCGAAGATGCTTCACTCAAATCCTCAACACCCACGAATGGAAACATCGAATATCTTGAAAGCCATTGATATCTTAAAAAATCGAAGATGCTTCACTCAAATCTTCAAAACCCACGAATGGAAACATCGAATATCTTGAAAGTTTGTGTCAGTTACATTGTAATATACTACAAATGTATGGCCTAATTTTTCAATAAGGGTGGAAGGAAAACAAATACCTGATAGTAGCGGAGGCCAGTTTTGTTGGTTGGACTAACAGAATCAGACTCAGAAACACTGTTTCCTTTCCCAGAGAATATGCCACTACCAGTCATCTCTTTTAACTTGTAGCCAGAACAATTCTTCCTGTAGAAAACAATACAATACAATACATCTTTGAAATGTCCATTGCCCTATCTTTGAATCTTAAGACTGGACAGACACTATATCAAAACAATGAACAATGGATAAAGCCAATAAAATGTGTTGATTAGGTCAAATCTGCTTCTGTAAACATGGTGGAATGTGTTGATTAGGTCAAATCTGCTTCTGTAAACATGGTGGGCCTCAAGCATCGTCCCATCCCTTTCGTTAGTTCAATCCGAGTTTTATATATATACACAGTATAATATTATCATTTTGCAAAGAAGATTCACTTTCAGAAGGTCATTCTTCACCTACAGTTAGAATCAATCTCTTGATTACACCTAAAATGGCAACAAATCCAGGTGAGGTGAGATAATATTAACAGAAATCAAGCAAAATCTGGAATCGGAGTACTAGATCTGATGAATAGATTCAAACTACATTGCATGAGAAGACGAAACAAAGCAAGAAATTCAAATTCATGAGATATTTTTACTTCTTATTAAGCCCCTGAGCTTCTTCCTCGGTGATCTGACCGCCGAAGACTACCTTGCTGATTCCATCGGACGGCTGAGATCACAACGGAGATCGACGGTGAGACAAGACTCTCTTACAGAAAAGGAAATAGAAGAGACATTAGTGGAAGAGACATGCCTGGTGAGAGCGAGAGGCGGAGCGAGAAGCAGCTGCGGAAGCGGGGGAGGAGAAATCTGACGGAGGAGTCTCCGACCAGGTCAGCAGATCGGCGGTAGAAATGTGCGGCTTCCTCACCGGCGCGTCTTTCTCCATCTCTTTTCTTTTTTCTTTTCTTCTACTGACCAACCTCTGAGCTGAAACTATGGCGAGAAGACTCTCTACTTCCTACTGTAAGATATATTATTTTATTTTTTTATTTTTTAAATAATGCGAAGAAGTAATATTTTGTTTTATTATTATTTTTCTATTTTTTGAAAATAATGCGAAGGAAGTAAAAAAAATTTTCATTAAAGTCGAATAGACATTTTTTTTACAGCTCCTGGTACTCTATGTTATAAATATTAAATCTATTAAATTTTATTCTCGTTTATTATATAATTTATTATTTTATATCATTATATTTGAATAATTTTAATAAAATTGTACACCTTTTTAATAAATTGTATATTTTTATAAAATCAATATATCTAAAATCAAAAACTATAAATAATGTAATACATAAAATCATTTCATTGTAGCTTTGAATAAGTTTTGATATATTGAGATAAAATTATTAGATTCTATAATCAATTATGTATTATAGTTAGTGTTTAGTATTTTGAAAACAAAAAATACTTTTATATCTTAGTTGGTTAAATAACTTTCATACCTCATGCTCTATAAATTCGACAAGATCCGTCTGTCATTTTAAAATTCGGTTTTTGTTTACTATGAATTTGTAGTTTTTTCGATGGAATGGGCCTAATTGGGCCCATTAATAAAAACCGAAATATATAAAAATATTTTATGAATTACAACATCACATTTCATAAATCATTCAATGCATAATTTTACCAGCACGTGGTTTAATTTAATTGGTTATTTGCAATATTTACACGAATACAAAATAATATAATATATATACATGACACCGTTTGCATTGAATTAAATTACCAAAGTTTAAATTTTCCATATTAAGTGTATTATAATAGGAGTCTTATCAATGTTATATATGTTGTACTTTTTTATTCATAAATAAGGAAATTATATTGTACATATTTCTGACATATATATTCACTTATCAACCATCTAATATTAATATAAATATGTATATACATATTTAAAATTGGATTTAGGTTATTAAATTACTGTTTTGTTATGTATTGCCATATTAATATATATTCGTAGCAGTAACGAATCATATAGATGTGGACCACATCGGTCCACAAAATTAGGATCTCAATCATATTTCCTAACATTGCTCTTCATTTTTCATATAACTGTGATTTTAAAATAGATTTTAAATGCATTTTAATGTGATATATAAATTAAAAAAAAATACAGCGATATACCAGTTTAAACCAATGGGTTTTGAGAACTGAGTTAGTATTAAATACATTCATCACATATTAAATATAGACTATATTGACTAAAATTGGATAACATATTAATTAGAACGGAAGATTACCAATATTCATGACCATTCTAAAAATCTTCGGATATCTCAAATATATCAATAAAAATAAAAATTATATTTAAGATATAACGAATCTCATAAATTATTAAATTTAAAATTTCATAGATTTAACTTTCTTTAAAAAAATTCTCTATCAAAAATAAAAGTTATATTTTAATATATTTTAGAGTAATCATCTAAATGTTAACCATGTCAATGCTTAAAAAAACAATAAAAATGGACAGGAACGTGATCAAATTGATTTATTTTATTTGCAGACAAGTTTCTTCCATTTACATTATTATATATCAAATTGGTACTTTCGTGAATATTCGTGATTTACTTTGACAGATTAATAAAAAATTAATTTATAATCTTAACATCCACTATTTATTCCAATAACACAAATACTTTTAAAAATCAACTAGGAGTGGAATCATAAAATTTTATTGTCTTCATTTAGAAAAACTAAATAAAAATTTTCCTTTAAAAAAGAATCTTTAAGTTATAGTAATCACTAAATTTATTCTACAAAGTGAAAGATTCCTTGGGACCCATAATCGAACGACAGAAAATTAACTCTCTCACGCGCCGATACCAACGTGTCACCACGTTTCATCACGCGTCCTCCAAATGTTCCCACCATGTGGCGCGTGGCATCCACGTACCTATCTCCCAGGCTGAGCCAAAAGCACAACTCGACAAAGCCTGTACCTTCGAGTAAGTGGGACCCGCTGCAAGCAAAGATGGTAACATGACTTGTCCTCCGCAAGATTTTGCCACGTGTATGGTCCAGATGCTGACGTGTCCATCACTACCATTTCGTTAGGCCCACACGTGTGGCCCAAAACTCGGCCCAGTGGAGACTGACCACGCTCTTGCATGGCCACGATTTCACATGCACCCGGTCGAAAACTATTAACCACTCATATATTGCCACGTGTCGAATCATTCCCCAAATGTCTTCTCTCTATATACATGCTTCATCGTTACCATATTTAATTAGTGCTCACCCTCAAGGATCTTCAAAAACCAGAGAGAGAGAGAGAGAGAGAGGGAGAGAGAGAGAGAGAGAGAGAGAATGTTCATCGATAATTTCAAGGTCGAGAGCCCGAGCGTGAAGTACACGGAGAATGAGATTCACTCTGTGTATGATTATGAGACGACGGAGGTCGTTCATGAGAACGTTAATGGTGCTTACCAGTGGATTGTGAAGCCAAAGAAGGTCAAATATGAATTCAAAACCGATATTCATGTCCCAAAACTAGGGTATATTCAACATTTTCCTTCCATAAGTTTGAATTTATGATTTTCCATTAGATTTTGAGATTATTATTGGCATTTCCATTGTTTAAATTTTGTGTTGATGATGATTCGAATTTGAAAAATAGGGTTATGCTTGTGGGTTGGGGAGGTAACAATGGCTCCACCCTCACCGCCGGTGTAATCGCTAATAGAGAGTGAGTATTCCGTTAATTACAGCTGTTAATTTGGATTCAATTGTTCATGATTCCATTTTGTTTGAAATGAATCGGAAAATTTCAGAGGAATTTCATGGGCGACCAAAGACAAAGTGCAGCAAGCAAATTACTTCGGTTCAGTTACTCAAGCATCATCCATTCGTGTCGGGTCGTATAATGGAGAAGAGATCTATGCTCCTTTCAAGAGCCTTCTTCCCATGGTATTTTCTCAACTATGAACAGTGCTTTTTGTGTTTGATTACAATGAATCTCTTGTCTGTTCGATGCTTAATTGTCGTGAAACAGGTAAATCCTGATGATGTTGTATTCGGTGGATGGGATATTAGTGACATGAATTTGGCAGATGCCATGGCAAGAGCTAGGGTTCTTGACATTGATCTGCAAAAGCAACTCAGGCCTTACATGGAAAACATAGTCCCACTCCCTGGGATCTACGATCCTGATTTCATCGCTGCCAATCAAGGGTCACGTGCCAACAACGTTGTCAAAGGTTGTAAGAAGGAACAAGTGGATCAAATCATCAAGGATATCAGGTACTCACCTCTGATCAAACAAGGGTTTTCATGGTTTTAGTTCCTTAATGTATGGAATGTGATTATCAGGGAATTCAAAGAGAAGAACAAGGTTGATAAAGTTGTAGTGTTATGGACTGCAAATACAGAACGTTACAGTAATGTCATTGTTGGATTAAACGATACAATGGAAAATCTATTGGCATCTGTTGACAAGAATGAATCTGAGATTTCACCTTCGACCCTTTATGGCATTGCCTGTGTTATGGAAGGTGTTCCATTCATCAATGGAAGCCCTCAAAATACTTTTGTTCCAGGTTTGGTTTTCTTCATTCAAATACTGCTTTTATCACAGCAAGTACTGATTTACATTGAATTTATCTGTTCGTTTGTTGTGTGTTTTGCTTTGGTTCGTAGGTCTTATCGATATGGCCATTAGGAGAAATTGTTTGATTGGTGGGGATGACTTCAAAAGTGGTCAGACCAAGATGAAATCCGTCTTGGTTGATTTCCTCGTTGGAGCTGGTATCAAGGTATCGTTATAGATCCAACGTAGATACATATATACATCTATGTATATATATATACTTGTTGTTTGATGAAGGATATCCATTATAATCCATAGACAATGCCATCTTATTTACAGTTTTCATAATGCATTTTTTAGTTGTATCTGTCAAATATAGGTTTGGATCCAACTAATCCTAAAACTAGCTTAAGAGTACAGATTGTTCAGTATCATATATATATATATATATATATATATATATATATATATGAGTCCAAAGTACATGTTTTAACCGATGTAGAACAATTTATCATACTATTCATGTTCAGATTCGGTCTTGGATGGATATGAATTTTAGATTCCTATATAGATTGTTCAGTATCATATACATATATAAGAGTCCAAAGTTCATGTTTTAACCGATGTAGAACAATTTATCATAATACTCATGTTCAGATTCGGTCCTAGATGGACAATATCGATATACAAAACGGGATGAACCTGGCCATGAATTTTGGATTCCTATATTATTATTGGACAATATTAAATTCTTGAGCTATCTTTTGGGATTATTTAATTTCAAATTTATAATTTGACCTAATATAATTGTGGTGATTGATGCATTTTGTGTAGCCTACATCGATTGTAAGCTACAATCATTTAGGTAACAACGACGGGATGAATCTTTCAGCCCCACAAACATTTCGTTCCAAAGAGATATCGAAAAGTAACGTCGTGGATGATATGGTTGCTAGTAACGGTATCCTTTTCGAGCCTGGTGAACATCCTGACCACGTCGTTGTCATAAAGGTTAAAACTTTCACTAATACAATACCATACCCGTTTCGTTCCACGTCTTACCCATCCATCCGTCCAATTTTCAGTACGTACCATACGTAGCGGATAGCAAAAGGGCGATGGATGAATACACTTCCGAGATATTCTTAGGAGGAAAAAACACGATTGTAATGCATAACACTTGCGAGGATTCTCTTTTGGCCGCGCCCATTATATTGGATCTCGTTCTTTTAGCGGAACTTAGTACGAGGATTCAACTCAAAGCCGAAGGCGAGGTTTGTGTTATATATTATTATCTTAAAGCTTTACATCAATGGAAGAAATTTCTTCATCATTCATTTTCTGTAATGATACTTTGTTGAACTGTTTAGGGCAAATTCCATTCTTTCCATCCTGTGGCCACCATCCTCAGCTACCTCACCAAGGCACCTCTTGTAAGTCTTAAATTCAAAATCAAAATTCAGTTAATAATAATTAGATTTGAGTTATACCCTTTATATATTATATTAGGTTTAGATCATCTCGATCCGAATTCATCTATTTCGGATGATCTAAACTCTGATATTACGTTAAATATATAAACTTTCAATTCAAAACCATTGATAATGGATTTTCAACTCAAACCCAATTGATAAATCGATAATATATCTATTTAGGATCATCTAGATTGTGATATTATGTTAAATATATAAACTTTCTATTCAAAACCATTGATAATGAATTTTCAACTCAAACCCAATTGATAAATCGATAATCTATCTATTTAGGATCATCTAGACTGTGATATTATGTTAAATATATAAACTTTCTATTCAAAACCAATTGATAATGTATTTTCAACTCAAACCCAATTGATAAATCGATAATCTATCTATTTCGAATTATCTAAATTTTGATATTACGATTAAATACGTAAACTTTCAATATAAAACCAATTGATAATGAATTTTCAACTCAAACCCGATTGATAATTCGATAATATATCTATTTCGGATCATCTAGACTCTGATATTACGTTAAATACATAAACTTTCAATTCAAAACCAAATGATAATGAATTTTCAAGTCAAACCCAATTGAATATATGTATTTCGGATTATCTAGACTTTGATAGTACGTTAAATATATAAACTTTCAATTCAAAACCAATTGATATTTTTTCAAGTCGAATCTAATTTGATAAATCAACGGTGAAAATGATAGGTTCCGCCAGGGACGCCGGTGGTGAATGCCTTATCGAAGCAAAGGGCGATGCTGGAAAACATAATGAGAGCTTGTGTTGGGCTTTCGCCGGAAAACAATATGATATTAGAATACAAGTGAAAGAGGAATGACCAACTTAATTATGAATATGAATGTGTGAAGAACATAAGAATTATTTTTGTCTTTTCAGTATTTTGGTTTTTAAAATATAATAACTTTGTATGTTATTTCTCTCTTTGTTATCTTAGTGCTAATAAATTTTCTGTCTTTTGTTCATTTTTTTGTTTTGTGTTATAATTTATAAACCTTATTATTTGAGAATAATTATGTTACTATAGTAATGCTTATTTTTTTGCCTTCAAATATAATTTATTTTCATTTTTTTTATAATGTATTGTCTTTTAAAATTAAATCATAGAATTTATATTATATAATTAGATAACTTTTTATATGTTTTTGCAATTAGTTTTTGATATTAAGTAGATTTAAGATTATTTAATCATGTATAATTATGTTATTATAATAATATTGAACCTTTGAATTAGTTCTTTATATTAGATTGATTTAATATTATATTTAATTATGTTATTACGATAATATTACACTTTTAATTCTCTTCTAAATTAAGTAGACTTAACTTAATATTTAATAATATATAGTTATGTTATGATAATTGTTGGGTTGCATAAATTTTCTATAAAAATCATACTTTAAACTATACCTAAATACACTCATATACTTATGATTCTTGATGTAACCATTTTGGGAAAAAAAATAGATCCTACCATCATCAATGATGTCAATGAGTACATTACTTGTTCTAAGAAATAATATCTAAATTTGATGTATCCAATTAATTAAATCAATATAATTAATAATTAGGACCACCTCACATCAACAACAAACAACTAAAGCCTCAGATTTTGGAGTTTTAAATACAACCGAACACGCAAATAAATTTAATTAATTAATTAATTAGATAACAAATAAGCTTGAATGTAATTATGATCCTAAGTATTAATAAGTATAAATTTTATATAATCTTTTAATCTTACATTATTGGGTTTTAAGTGGTAGTATACAATTATAACTAAAAATGGTAATATTAAAAAAAAAATAAAGGGCATTTAGACTGTATAATAATAGTGTTATCAAAAGAGGTGTACGTATATTATATATATATATATATATATTATAATATAAAATGACTAAATTAGGAATAAAATAGATGGTCCCATAAAAGGAGATGAATGTCTCTACACCAAGAGAACACAATAATACATATAAATCTCTCTTTCGATTCCATTTGGATTCTTACGCATAATAATGCCTTACATTACATATATATATATATATATGCCAATCAAATATTGGTTAGTACAACAATTATTTATTCATTAAAAAATTAATATAGACAAAATTATATGAATTCATTTTGTTTTAAATAAAATCTAAAAATATACAATCTCATAAAAAATCGTGTAATTTATAGACAAAAGTTAAATCTTTTTTATATAAAAATAGTTCACTTAGTTAATACAAATCGTCTTTGTCATTTTATATTGGATTCATGCTCCCCAAATAATTAACATCCATAAACTTTTTCTAAATATATAAAAAATATTATTTAATTTATAACATCATACCTTTGTTAGAAGTTATTATAATATATATTTTACACATTGTGTATAAATTAACTACTTTTAGTTTTTGCATATATATTAGATAAGTCTATATAAAACATAAGCTATCTTTTTTAAATTAATTAGAATTTTAAGATATACCAAACCATAAATTAACATGAGTAAGAAGAATAAGATGATATATTACAGACTATATATAAATTGGTTTATACTAATTATTTATATCGAACAAATGATATGAAATTATATATTTATAAAATATTTTTCGAAAAATAAAGTAAGTATATTATATTTGTTATGTAATCGATGAGGAGCACTCAATGACGTCGACTCGAGAGTGACATACACGCGTATGCAATCACTCTACAACTCATTAATGTTAAGTAATTGTTTACATAATTAAACATATTTCTTTGTAACGTCACGAGATAGTGATTAATAACCTTAAAAATATTTTCAAAATAATTTACTACTTTTAATATTCACTTTAAAAAATATTTTACCGTATCGTAATTTTTTTATTTGTGTATATTTTTTAAAAAATAAAATCAATTGACTGTGTGATTAATTACGTGTTTTTTATGTAAGAATCTTGGATCTTTAATAAATAAAAAGTTTATATCAGGTATTCATTAATTCGATTAAATTTTTTTATTTGTCTAAATTTGTTTCATATTTATCTTCGTAAAACCATTAAAATTTCACAAATGATGAAAAGTGCATTCAATTGGAATGATTTTAATTGAAAAAAAATATATTCACTATTTAGATTCAAATTGTCTGGAATATCTAAAGTATTAAAACTATTTATTAGGGTTGTTTATGTATAAGGGTGTTTTTGTACTTACGCATAGTCGTATTAGGATTTGTAACTTCTATTTAAACAGGGCTTTAGACCTAATAATACACACGGTATTCATTCTAATTTGGCATGGTATCAGAGCCTGAGCCGTAGCCGTTTAAAGGTCTTTTAATTTTTTCCGACCGCCGCCGCTTTTAGCCGCCGCCGTCGTTCGAATTTTCCGACCGCCGCCATGACAGTTGCCGTTCGAAGAGCTGCCCTATTTCGCAGCCCT